>BLXL01002604.1:0-19242 GCA_023170135.1 Acarapis woodi
ATTTCGACAAGAATGACTTTCTTCGTTATTGTGAAACAGATATTATACCAAATGTACTTGAAGCCATTATTAGAGGGGATTTGGAAGTGTTAAATGATTGGTGTCATGAGGCAGTCTTCAACACACTTGGCAATCCAATTAAGGAGGCATTAAAATTAAAGTATAAATTTTGCTCTTGTGTACTTGATGTTGAGAATGTAGAATTGGCAATGGGCAAAATAATGGAACAAGGACCTGTTCTTGTGATTACTTTTCAAGCCCAGCAAATTATGGCAATTCGTGATGAAAATAATAAACTTGTAGAAGGTAAATTGAAAAAAAAGTCAAATAAAGAAATTTATCACTAATTTTGTTCTGATATACCAGGTGATCCGGGAAAAGTTCAGCGTGTTCATTATGTCTGGGTCCTTTGTCGAGATCAAACGGAATTTAATCCTAAAGCTGCATGGAGATTACTTGATATATCAGCAAATCATAGTGAACAATTCATATAATTTTTAAATCATTCTTTATTTTTAGCTGTACATTTAAATTTGTAAATATATATTCAAATTTCCTATCATTTGAATTGATAAATTAAATTCTAGTTTATAAATGAATTTCTAAAAATAATTAATTTATTGAACGATTCGATTAGAATCTCAAATTTTCATTAAAATATCTATTTCAAAGTTGTCAAACAAATTTTATTTATTAGGACAACTCAATTGAATGTTTTTTTACCATAATATAACCGTAAAATCTTTTTTGATGATGAAAGGAATGCAGATTTATAAATACAATGATAATAAAAAAAACGAAAAATTTTAATGTGCCTAAATTTAGTTCGGTTTATTACCAACTTTGTAAGCATATTCTAATGCCGATGATACAAGTCTCATATCCTGCTCAATTTTTTTGCTCCAATTTTCAACGTCACCTAATTCCTAGAGAAATTGAAAGAAAAAATATTAAAATTTTAACAAGCTTGACGAATACAGAAATTCGCAACATACTAATTCAAGGAAAATTTAATTTACCTTAACCGACATATTTAGGCCTTCCATTAGACTTAACCATTGTGATGTTTGTTTGCAAAATTGATTAACGTTCATTTGTAGTTTACGAACCTCAGCATCAATTTTGTGTTGATTGAGGTATGCTTGAGCAACACTAAAGATTAAATGGATGAAAAAATTTAGAAAATAAATTTTGTAGTTATGATTCTTACTCATCACTAATATTAACTATCAAAGCTGAGCTTAGATCTGCGGCACTTTTTAGAGCCTCTTCCTTTTTGTAATTAATTTTTTCTTTCTTCTCAATCAAATCTTTCTGATGATCTTTCAACATAGAGGACAACATTTTACAAATTATAAAAAGATAAATTTAGTCCAATTTTAAATTTTTTAATTTGATCTTAAAAATCGTCTACAAAAAAAATCTCACAAATTAAAACTATGTAATTTAAAATATTTTTTTTTTTGTTTACAAGATAAAATGATTTTCCTGCAATCAGCTGATAAAGCATACATTCTAAATTATAAGTAATGTTGAGCTGATTTCGGCTCAATGCGGGCGCACATTTTCGGTAAATCGACTGTAGCCATTTTTCGTACGTATATATATTGCCTATAAGCAGTGTGTAAAAACAATTGTTTACATTTTAATATTTTTAATTTTTTCGCTTTCTTTCTCACTCGAACTAAGTCGTTTCATTTCATTGTTAAAGTTCTGATCAATCACGACCTTAATGCTTTTCTTAATTCGTTTAGATTATTCTACTTAATTGGATATCTTTACAAACTTAATTTCAAATACAATTTAAATTGTTGTTCGTAAGCTCACTTACTCGCCAAAACTTTTCAATCAAATAATTCATGGGTATTATTGATCATAAAATAATTGTCCACATGTGGCTTGTAATGAATTAAATTGAATAATTTTTCTATTTTCATATTATTTACAAGTTTTATATAAGATCTATCACATCAGTTTAGTGAAATTTTTTCTTTACTGTCCGTGAATCTCAAGAATAATTTTATCAAAATTTAATTGTTTTAATATTCAATTCAAATCAAAATTTCCAACCATTTTATTTATAAAGTGTACATAAATTTAATTTCAAAATTTAAGCTAGCAAGATGAGTAATGAAGATGCTGAGCTTGAGCTTGAAAATTTACGTTTGGCAGCATTGCAATCAATGCAATCAAAAGCATCGACAAAACCTGTGACCAGTAAAAATGTGAATAATGTCAGTAATTTAGGCAACACTAATTCGAATAATGTTCAAATTCAGATCGAAAGGTCAAATACAGATCGAAGTTTTCTTACTAGCAAAAAGGTAAGAAAAAATTTTGCCAAAAATCATTCGCAGCAATTTAATCAGCAAACTCAATTCCATAACAACCAATTTAACAATCAGCAACAATTTAATACTACATCAACACAGTTCAAAAATCAACAGTTTAACAATCAACAGTACAGTAATAATCCAACAAACTTTTCAAATGATCTACAACAATATTTTAATCAATTTAGCAATGAGCAAACACTCATAAATGTACCTCAAAAATTTAACAAACAATTTAAGAACAATTTGCAACAATCATCTCAATTCGTCAATCAAATACCGTTTAATAATAATATTTTACAGCAACAATATAAAAATCATGCTTCAAAATTTTCAGCACCTCAATTCAATTCAATACCACCACAGTTCAGTCAACCAAGATCGAATTTGATTGTTTTAACAACTGAAAATAATTCAAAAGACGTAATAAACGATTCAATGCCGAATTACCAATTACAGCAACAAACAAATCAAGCATTACATTTTCGTAATGGCCACAACAAACAAATTAATAGACACATAAACAACCAATTTCATCCGAGTAAAACAAATGACCTTAAAATTAAAGATGTACCAACTGATATAATTAAAAATGCAGATAGTTTGCCATCACGTTTTAGCCGGATTGATCGAGAAAGTAGTTCTGATGAATCGGATTCAGGTGATAACGAAATTGAAAAGTACAGGCAAACATATTATAATGAGAATGATGAAGATACCCAAAATACAGATAAACAAAGTGAATCATCAAAAGATGATGATCAAATTGATGAAATAAATGCAGATGAAGCCTCGATTCGTTCAGACGAAAATGCAGAAAATGATTTGAATTTTAGACATATTGAATCTTTTAAAAATAAGTGTCTCGAAGAAGATAGATCAAATACATCAAGCAAAGAAATAACAAGAGACGAAAATCCCTTAGATTCATCTAAAGTGTTGATTAATTCGTCTGTAAATGAAAATTCCGATAAGATGCTATTAAGAAATAAAAAACGTTTAAGCGATCAGGATAAAGAGATCGATGTTAAGAGGTTAACCAAAGAGAGTCATAAATCTAGTTGTGGGAAAAGTGATGAAAATGTTGCAACCTTAGAGCAAATTAGTGAACCGAGTCAAGCTGACGAAACATTAACATCTAAAATGGAATCCAAAGTAAGAGAACGCAAAAAGATTGTGTTTGATAAAGAAGATTTTGAAGATTCAAATGATGATAATCGAATTGCGAGAAGAACAATTAGAAAATTGAATAGTATTATTGAATGTAACCAATCACTTGATCTTACTTCTAATCAACAAAAACTCAAAAGTCGAGTAAAAATTTTAAATAAATAAAAGCATAATGTTTGATAAAATCAATTCACTATGTGACGATAATATTACGGCTAGGGTTTTGACAAAAAATCGTAATATTTGGTCGCCGATTGTCAGAATTTCATTCTATAATCTGTATTTTGTTCAATGAGAAATCAAAGAATGTATAAAAAATCTTACATTTTAATTAGAAGCTTAATACTAATGAATCAACTTCGTAAACAAGACTAGAATGAATTTTAAGCTTTTAATTATAATTTTTTTTTTTTGTTTATTTCAAATGGACATGAAAAATTTCGAACATGTTAACTTCATTTTTTTTTTAAAATCAAAGTGCTTTTCAGTTGCAAATTTATAACTTGAAATTGACAATATCTGCATTATGTATAAAATTCACTTAATTAGTGTCATCTATGTATTTTAAGAAATGAAAAAAAAATGTTTGTTTGATTTCATATCAAATTTTATATTAAGGATGAATGAATTATTATAATGTATTTTTGTATATAGAGAGAATTTTTCTAACTTTAGATTTTGTAAATAAACCAAATTGTTTATATAAACGATAAGATTAAAAATTACAAGTCATGATTTATTTAGATTTATTTAGAAGATCTATGATCATATAAAAACTAAATGTGATTTAATTTTTCTCCCAAATACTATTTTCATATTTAGGTTGGTATTTTTTAGTACACTCCTAATATTTGATACATTTCGGTTGAAAAGCATAAGAACAAGATTAACATACCTCGTTGAACTTTTTTTTGTTCCAATTTCTTTATTTTCGACAAAATGCGAATTAAATTTAAACTCTTAAATTGATTAAAATTATTTGAATTTTTTTCGAATGCCATTTTATTTAGTACTTAACTTTGATTTGATTTCGATTGAACCTTAAAATAATTGTACGAGTTCTTGTGTAAAAAACGATCGTTTGCCTTCGATTTTAAATTACTTATGATCTTGTTATGTTTGATGAATTTATTAAATTAGAATTTAAAAATGGCAAATTATTTTCTCGATAAAATTTTTAATGTCGATTTGCTTTTTATGGACTTGTTGAGTTTTCATTTGATTCTTTAAGTGAAATATTAGAAACCCTTTGTCCTTGAGGAAATATTTAGCTTTTTATTAAAAAAATCCAATAAAGATGTGATATTTAAAAATTTTTTTTACTATCAATTTGCCAAAATATATCTTGAGTCGAAGTTGATAAAGAAGTTTTTTGTCTTGCTATTCAAGTTAAAATTAAAGATAGTTTTACGAGCGATTGTAAAAATAGAAATGGTACGTTCTTATTGTTTAATGCAACTAAAAGTTCACTCTTTTCAATAATTGATGATGCAGCATGCATATTGTTTGGAAAATTTGATGAATTTATCGGTAACGTATCGAATTTTCTTAAAATTAAATACAGAATGCGCTATAACCTAAAATTTTGAAAGACACAATTACAAAATTAAATCAAATTTTTATTAAAATTAAGGTATAATAGCAAATAAATTTAAATTTATCATAAATCACAAATAATTAAATGGAATAAAATACTTTATTATCTTGATCATTAAAAAAAAATTTGTATTTAAACAAAAAAAGCTTGTAGACTATTTGAATTATTTTCGAATTTGGAAAATTTGTACGATAAAGGTGCTGAAAATTATAAATTAAAAAGTATGTGATATCTCAATCCAAAATAAAAAAAAAAAAAATATTATGTAAAAAATTATATAAAATATATTTATTAATTAAATATGTCTTTGCTATTTATTGAATGAAAGAAAAAGTTAATTTACATTTAATCATAAATCCATTTTTATTCATTGTTTAGAATATTGAGGATTGATTATGAATCAATAATATATGAAGTTAAAAAATGAATAAAATTTAGAATTATGTTTCTTGAAATTTTAATCTTAGATGACCTCTTTGAATATCTCTTTGATCTTCTCAATTAGAATAGATTTATAAATTAGTTGATCATTTAATTTTGTATTGATTTCCCATTGCGATTCAGATGAAAGTTCTGGAGCCGTCAAATTGGAAAATGATCGTTTTATTGTGCAGGACTGTGAATCTCGATTGATTTTTTCTTTGTAATTATCCATATGTTCAATATAAAGCCTCTTAGATTCGTTTGCCCTTTGATCAAAAAGCAATTGATTTGAAACAATCACTTGGTTGAATTTAAATGAAACCTTTATTTTGCTTGCTTTGTGTGCGTAGCGCAGTGTGGACAACGTTTGATCATAGTGATTGCTTGTAGGAGCAATAGTTGCAATCATGAATGTTTTACATTTACCATTAAAGCAATCTTTTAAGAGCCAAGTGAGAATTGAATCACGATATGGAACGAAAAACATTGGATTATTTGCACTTTTTACTATATCAAATTCAGAATTTTTCTTCCTTATATATTTGTTAATCCAAGCCAATTGTGTTATTACCTTGCCTAGCGTAAAAAGGGATTTATTGATTGAATTACCTTCTTTTAGACGCTCACCAGTAAGATGAGCATTTGTAGATGCCCGTTCACTTCCGGCAAGATCAACAAATGATATCTTTGAGTGTAATTTGGTTTTTCTCGTCAACTTATTGGACGATATTTGAGTGGGTTGGTAATGATGAATCTGTGTAATGTAGATTGTGAAAATTGCATGTGATCTCGAACTATGATCGTTAAATGTGGTTGAACCTTTTGATCTACGTTTATTGCCAAGCTCATAATACAAAATGAGCTCTTTCATCGAGGTAATATGTTTCATTGTCAAATTCACAATATATGGTCCGTTAGTTGGATGTTCACGCACTTTTGATTTGATTTGTTCATCACTTAATTCTAATAAATCATAAATGCTTTCACTATAAATCTCATAAAAACTAATTTTGAATGAAAACTCAATTTTAAGATTTTCTTGCTGATTTACACATTTAGTTAATATCGTATTCAGAATATTTAAATTGTCTTTATCAATCATGTCATATTCTTCTCGTAGTAATTGTTCATTAGCATCGAAATTACAGCTTTCCAAACTTGAATATTCATTTTCAGAAGCAAACAGTTTTTCATGGTAAATTTGATCATCTTTATAGCATTTGATGTTTTCATCGAAGCGAAGTATCTTATCTTTTGCCTTATCATTTGATGAATTTTGTGCGTGACTTTTCAATGAATTTTCTGTTGGATAATCAATCACATCAGTAAAACCATACTTTTGAGATGCTTCGAAAAGCTGTTT
Source organism: Acarapis woodi (assembly GCA_023170135.1). Taxonomy (NCBI): domain Eukaryota; kingdom Metazoa; phylum Arthropoda; class Arachnida; order Trombidiformes; family Tarsonemidae; genus Acarapis; species Acarapis woodi. The sequence continues at coordinate 6,887 of BLXL01002604.1, forward strand.
TTTGGCTGCAAGAAGTGTCTGTTCAGTTGATCGATTAAGCAAAGTTGGTAATACATTTTGGTTGGTATTCGAATTTTCTTCATTTGAAATAAATATAGATATTAATTTATTAAGATCATTACGATTATTTAATTGTGCTATTGCAAACAATTGTTTAGCAAATCTAAACACAAGACCTGAATTTGATTCATCTCCCATAATTGTATATGATTTTCTAAAAACATAAAAAAATTAGAATAAGATAATTGAAAATCATTGAAAAATAATTACCCAGATCCAGTTTGACCATAGGCAAAATAACATAGATCATTGCCCTCAAGAAGACTTTGAATGTATGGCCTACCAATTTTTGAGTAAATTTCCTCTTGATCAGCTTCTAGTGTCTTGTACTTGTGATGAAACAAATAATTAAATTTGAATTTATATCGTATCTCAGCATTATTTCTACGATCTTTAAAATATAATGTCGAATCATTTTCATTAATTTCTACAACTTTCTTAATCAAATGATTATTTCTTTCAAATGAATTCATCGGTCTAACACGAACGCAAACTTGAACAACGGGATTCGATTCAGGATCGTAATTGTAAAGTTGATCAGTTAGTTGACTATTCTTGCTGCAATTCGAATTTGTAGAAATTAGAGATGATGTTTCAGATAATGGAGATAATGATGAATAATCTTGCTGTTCTGTTTCATCATCGAGCCTTTGATCCGAATTGAAAATGTGCTTCAGTGGACTTTTGCTCGGAGTAGATGTGAGATCAGGTTTGAAATGATTTCTTATACATTGATCAATTAGAATATTTGACAAATCGTTAGTTGTACCATCATCGGTCACTTCATTGTTTACAATTTTATTACTTATCAATTCGTTATTCACCAATTCATTATTTGGTGTTTCATCACTTTGAGATCTGACTATTTCCTTACTTTCCACCATTTGATTATCATTTGTTTTAATATCCAATTCATCGTCTGAATTCATAGGATTGTGATTGTATCTTAATTTTACATTGACATTTACTTTAAATTTACCTGCTGAAAATTGAATGTTCTTTTTAGAATTTTGATCCTGTTCATCATCGGATTTCATTTTTTCTTAATCAAGTCACATTAAAATTTTAAAAAAATTTTCGTAATTCTAAAATATTTTATAAAATTTATAAAATTTTTTTAGCGCAATATTCACACCAATTTACTTGTGGCGCCAATCAGTTATATTTTAACAAACAATGAATTTTATTTATTGTCTAATCTTGCCATGAATTTAATTTTGCAAAAAAAAATATCAGTGATACAATTTTATTTAAAAATAAACACATAATCAGTGGCTTTGAAACTGCTAATTGGGTATCGATAAATTTGACTTTTAATATATAATCTTACTAAAAACGTGAAAATCAAAATTAATTAATCAAAATCTCAGATATATTAAATAGATTCAATGGTTTATATTATATATAATAATGACTCATCAGTAATAATATTTATCATCGACTATGATTCTTTCGAAACGTTTTTTCTAGTTTATTGAATGAAAATCCGAAAAAAATATTACATTATAGGCATAAAGTAAGTAAGTGGCTCCTGTATAACACTGAGAATGTGAAGACGGTGAAAAAAGTCGCACATAAAATTTTGAGATAATTTACAGATTTTTGGTAAAAAAGAGTCCCGTCAACCACATAAAATTTATTATTTCTCAATATGCGCAAATTAAAATTTTTAAGAATAAAAATAAAGAATTTAATTAGATTCGAATATAATATAATAAGGTACCTAAAATCTATTATTTTTAATAATTGATTGATGTATAATCTAATTTTTAACTTTAGTTTAATTCATTCTTTGAATATTTATGACCGATTCGCCTAAAATGTACAATTTGAAAATTTTCATTCAAAAATTTTTTAATCAAAACAATCAAGGACGTGTTAAAATAGTTTGTAAAATAGTAGCTACTATTTGATTAATTCTTGATTCAGTATTCAATCATTATATTTTATTATAAAGTGCATAATAATATTAATTCGAACTAAGCAAAATTATTAATTAATACTCGAGCTGATTTTATGTCAAATTTTTTTCTTTTTTTAGAAAGTGTCTATGTCTTTTGATAATTCATTAGTAATCATCTAATCAAATTTTTGAAACTTCAAGATACATATAAGCAAAATTTTATTTTTAATTTCTCAAGAATTTTAAATCATGATCTTTAGATGTTATGTTCCCTTTCTTAAATTTAATCTCCGTGCTGATTTTAATATGAAATTTTTTGAATCTATCTTAAATGATGCACTAATTTTGTCATTTTTTTATTGCTTTAAATCTCATGCATATGTAAACTCACTTTTCCGAGCTTGGAGGATAATAGATATAACTTTTTTAGCAACCGCTTGAAATTAAAATTGATTTTATTTTCAGATAAATTTACTGATTTATACTTTTAACACTCCCACCATTCGGTTTTTTTACTCTCAATCATCTAATTTAAACACGATTTGGCACCAACGGACTATTTTTTTAATTTAACTGCTCATCACATTTTTTCCTATCTAAGAAATGTCTTAAAATTTTTTTATTCTTCACGCGCACTTCACGTTTCATAGTAAATACTTGCAATTTTTTTTTTGATTCACCTGTCCTTTTTGTATTAGCATTCTTGTTTCTTCAACACTACGGCGATTGTATTTTTCATAAAATGCTCTAAATAACTTTTTTTCAAAATTTTCTCCCTTATACCAGAATTCTAATTTTCTATAATTATTGTTCTATTCTGATCTTTTCAGATAAATTTGTTAATTTCTTGTAATTTTTGTTTTTACAAATTTTCTCTGAAAGTACCCTGTGAAACATCGGACACTCGATTTGTTTTTTCTTCTTTTATTAAAAAAAAAATATAAATAATTCAGATTCAAGTTTAGAATTTCTAAAGTCCATTCCAAAGAAATCAAACAAAAAATAAAAAAAAATTTGATTTGTAATGAAAGAAATGTATCTCTAATTGCAATTTAAAAAAGTGCAAAAAATTAATTGCTTGAGTTATGAATCATCTTTTTAAAATTAAAGCCAATTTTGTTCTAAAGACGATCAGACAAGATTTACTCGGAAGGCATTGTATTTTTTATTACAAATTTCAAAAATTTTAATTCATGCAAAATGTTTAAAAATTCATCAGTTTCTTAAGCTTTCTATCATTAAATGTCTATTGATATGTAGCCATTATTGAGACAAAATGAGATACACTTTACATCACCTAAATTATTAATGATTTATTTAATTAAGAAATGAAAATTTTTTCATGCGTTCTTTTTTGATTCTATTATGTTTTTAAACACTTGTCTTTTTTAGATTCTCTCAAATTTTTTATTTTTACACTCCATCGCAAAATTTACTATTCAGAAAAAAATAATTTTTAAAACTTTCTTGCAATCAAATCAAGTCATTTAAAACTTTAGAAATCAAAGATAATTTATCTTTTGCTTAACTCAATTGTTTACTTCTTACCTGTTTATCTAATTACTATATTTTATATCTCAATTAATTAGTGAGAAACGTGAAATATTTAACATACAAATGTTGATAAGATGTTAGATTTGTTTTTTTTTTTGAAAATACTAACCTTAAAACTTGTCAAAAAGTATCTGTATTATATTGTATGTGAATGAAAACATACTTTATATTGTTTTGTCTTGGTTTGAATTCGTAATTGATTTCTACCAATTTTCTTTACTAATATACACCAACTTAGTAAAATAATTTTTTTTTAATTTTAATTTTAATTTTTTATTGCAAATCGGCCCTTTATTTTTTTCTGATTATCAAAAACGTTTACAGTTTCTTATATCTTTTTCGCATAATTTATTCATTCACATATAACACGTTTTTATATTTAATGTATTTTGTTTTGTGAGCAATAATTTGGAACAAATATTTTTGAATATTATCAAAAAATGTATTATTTTTACTATTGAGGTCAAACAAAATAGCATTTTTCAAATTAAAGGCTCACAATGTATATTTATAAAAGACAAGAAATTACTGGAATACTTTTATCTTATATTAATTATCAGAATCTTTAGTATTATATAAAAATTTGCTGTAATGCTAATGAATTTGTGAAAGGTTTAACAATGAATGAGGTCGAGAAATAAAATATAAGCCCAAAAGTTATTGAAATCGGTAGAGCGGGTAGAGCCATTTTGAATATAGCTAGTAAAAGTAAAGTAAGACATAAGCCAATTAAGATTGCGACAAAACAGGCTAAAGTTGTGTTCCAATCACCATAAGTCGATACTTTGCCAACTAAAATAGAATAAAATACAAAATCTCCCAAACCCAATTTAATGCCCTGATCATCCTCATTGTTGCTTAATTCGTTTACAAAAGGTGATGCTGAATTATTTGCTGAATCTGATGGAAAACTTGTGTCGTTTATATTCTGATTAATTAAAAGTTGAGATGTCTGTTGATTTAAACTATTCATTTGTTGAGTTTCATCTCGATGATTGCTATTAGACTCATTCCGAGAATCAATCCAATTGTTTTCATCTTGGTTGATATTATTTATTGTTTGATTTGCAGAGTCCAGCATGTTATAAGCCATTCCAGATGAATAAACAAGAGATGGAAATAGTTGTTCGTTCCTCTCTTGTGCGGTTTCTACTAGGATGCGAAGTGGACCTTTCGGACAGAGAACAGCTATTAAATCCCAAATAGATGCACTAAGCAAAACGGTCCAAATAGTCCATTCAGGAATGAATTTGATAAACGATAATGCGATTAGGGAGGATGTAAATAAAAGATAAGATTGTTGTACAATCATTGGCCCTCTCCAATGTATCGCTACCATACCAACTAAACCAAAATTCCAAACACCTAATAATACGGTAAATACATCGACTGGTAAATTAAGAACCTTGAGGACCTCTACGTATGAGATAGAAAACATGGGTAAAAATTTCATCAGTTATAATCAACAGTTTAACTTACCAAAAACATGAACTGTTGTGATCATGAATAAAAGTGTTAATGAAGAAAATATAAGCCATCCATTTATTACTTTATAGTATCGATTTTTATAGAGTAGAATAAGAAAAAAAGACATGACAATAATTACTGAAATAAAAATAAGAGCGTTAGCAAAACTTTGCCACAATCTAGTTCCATTGTCTACTTTTTGATCGGTGAATGGTGTGTAAACCATATAAGTATTTGTTCTCTGATAATAGGGCATTGATAAGATGGTGAATACAACTATAAGCATACAAATAGAAACTGGAGTAAATATTTTTATTACATGTTTGGCACCGTATTTAAGTTCATCACTATCATCACAAATGAAACCGTTACTATTTTGATCTCTGCTTTGATTATTGACAGGTCTTTCTTCATCTTCGTTTGTGTTGATTAAATTCATATTTTTAATCGATCTCTTTTTGCTAATTTTGCCTATCAATTCAGGCTGCATATCTCCTATAACTTCACAAGACATTTTTTTGTTGATCAATCTTTTATTTCATTCATTACTTTATAAATTGAAATGATTATTTTTGATTTTTTTTTTTCTTTTTTTTAGGCAAAAAAACTAGCGATAATCAAGTAAATCAGATTAGTTGATGTGACTAGCCGACTGAAGCAATCACGTCGAGAATCTCATCACAATTATTCATATTTAGTGATTCATATGCAATTTACTAATTCTAAAATTTATCAAAATTTTTCATTGATTCCAAAGGCTTGATTTTCAATTATTATCAATTAAATTATTACATAAAAATAAAATCTAAATAAAAATTAATTTCTATTTCAGCTTAGCAACTAAAAATAATTTTAAGCTCTTTTGTTTTATGAATGGCAAAAATATACCCACTATAATAAATGAAAAAATGATAAAAGTAGCGCTGCGATCACTAAAATAAGCAATTTTTTTCTGAAAAAAAAAAATTTTTTTAGAAGCGGCAAAAAATTTAAAATATGTTTATTAAAAAAATCTCTAAAATTTTCATTTTATTTATCCTAACATATTTTTACATATTCTTGCATATTTACAAAATAACTATGAAATATATTTAATCAACTTTGCATTATGATTTTTTTTTAGAATTTCTTCAGAAATGAAAATTCAAATAATTCGTTGGCAAAATTTAAAAATCAGAAAATTGTTGCAAAAAATGTTCAAAAAATTACAGAAAAAAAATTGAATGATATTTGGTCATAAATAAATAGAATAGAAAAAAAAATTAAATTCAGGAAAAGATTATCAAACATTTAATTCAATTTGTTTATTATCGAATTGATTATAATTTGATTTTTAATTCAAGCGAAATTGATATCCTATGCAGATTCACTGTCACATACACTCGTTTACACCAAAAAAATAGGCTGATATATATATGATTGATTTCATGATGGCAATTTTAAGCAACTCAAAGATTTGTTATATTAAAAAAAGTTGTTGTTACTTTTTATTGCTTAGTCTTTTTTGTTAATGCTTTAATATCAAAATAAATGGATATTTATAGCAAAAAGAATGATTAAAGTCCATTATAATTAAAATGACGTCACAGTAGTCAAAAAATCAAACAAAAAATTAAAATCAAAGATTTAATTAGCCAATAAAAATAAAAACCAATTTTCATAATTTAATCGATCATTTACTTAAAATACGGAGTATGAGAAAATAAATTTTCAAAAGTCTTATCTTTTATGGATTTTGAAATGAAAAAAAGTGAAAAAGCAACTAATAAATTTTAGAATTAAATTTTTTTTTTCTAATTAAAATGTTAAAATAATCTATTTAAAAAAAAAAGAGAAAACTTTAATTATTTTAAGTGAATGAATATGGTAAACTTATTAAAGAACAGGTGCTAATTGACGTTTTATTATCAATTTATCGTTTACAACTTAATAGTTTATTTGCTATTCAAGCTGTGTATTAATTTTAAACTTTTTTCAACTATTTGTTAGTAAAACTATATATCAAGGAATTCGGCTTTAGTCGAAAAAAAAAAAAAAAAAAAAAAAAAACAGATTTTTTTTTTAGTGTTTTGAGCAAGCACGGCTAAAAGGCATTATGGTTTGAGCATATATATACTTGCCTTGTTTACATGTTTGTACTGTGGAAAAATAAAGAAAACGACGTTTTTCAAGAGTTCAGATTATTAGATCAATTCATCATATTCACTATAATTCATCACATAAATTAATTCATCATCTTTTTATGTTCTTGTAAAGTATTTTACATAGGTATCATTTCATTTTTATACATTTATCCTTCCGAACTGTTTTGTTTGGAAATTAATTAGCCAATCCGACTTTTAAACAATAAATTATCATCGTGCGAATCAATAATGGATGTCAAAAACCCAAGATTTGTAAATCATTCGAATAATGGAACGAAACCAACTACACAAAATGGATCAATACCGAACATTTCAAACGGTAATTCAACTAAATTTCCAGGCATAACTGCACCCTTATCCTTTGCAATGCCTAAACAAGAAGATTATGAACATACAAAAAAGCTAGAAGAATGTCTCCGTTCATTTGATCTATTTGAAACCGAAGAAGAAATGACTAAACGTATTAAAATTTTGAGTCAGGTCAATGGACTTGTTAAAGAATTTGTGCAAAAAGTAAGTGAACAAAAAAAGATACCGCCAGAAGCCGCAGCCCAATTAAATGGCAAAGTTTTTACATTTGGTTCATTCAGACTTGGTGTTCATACACGTGGTAAGTTTATCAAATTAAATATTGAATTAATTTAAATGAAATTTAATTTTATAATTCAAATTATTCATAAATACTAACCTTTACAGGTGCTGATATTGATACACTACTAGTCGTCCCGAGACATTTAGAGAGAGCTGATTTTTTTACATCGTTTGTTGATTTAATGAAAGAGCAACCTAATGTTGAATACGTTCGTACTGTTGAGGAAGCATTCGTACCAGTGCTCAAAACTAAAATTGATGACATAGAATTAGATATATTATTCGCACGTCTTGCCCTAAAAAATATACCACCAGATCAAGAGTTAAGAAGCATTGAATTACTTCGGAATCTAGATCAGAAATGTGTTCGTTCTTTAAATGGTTGTCGTGTTACTGACGATATTCTTAGTTTAGTGCCAAATCATGAAAGTTTTAAACTTGCTCTAAGAGCTGTTAAATATTGGGCAAAGAAACGTTGTGTGTATTCAAATGCAATGGGTTATTTGGGTGCGTCTAATTTGATTCAATTTATTCGTACATTTTTATAATTTTCATGAAAATTTTCCAGGTGGTGTCTCATGGGCAATGTTGGTCGCTCGAACATGTCAACTTTATCCGAACGCATTAGCATCTGTTATTCTTCATAAGTTTTTTTACGTATTTCATCAATGGAGTTGGCCTAAGCCAGTTTTGTTACGTAATAACGATGATGACTTTGAAAATCTTGGCTTTGTAGTATGGAATCCGTTAGTATTACTACTCTTGATCTGAGAATTGAGACTTCTGATACAACCGATTATCTTTATATATTTATTGAAATATTTTTTTTTTTTTAAAGTCGTATTAACGTAAATGATCGTTATCATCTAATGCCAATTATTACTCCGTCATATCCACAACAGAATAGTACATTCAACGTTACAATTTCAACTCGTAATATTATGATGAATGAATTTAAAGTTGCCTTAGAGACATGTCAAAAAATATTAGAAGGTGAACTTGAATGGAAAGATCTGTTTGAGCCGCTTAACTTTTTTGGTAAATATGGACACTTTATTGCAATTATTTGTTCGAATCAAGCTGAGTGGATAGGTCTGCTCGAATCGAAAATACGTCATCTCGTTCAAACACTTGAACGTCAACCAGCTATCAAACTTGTACATTTGAATCCGAATTCATTTGATAATGTAATAAATGATATTGAACGGACAATGTGGTTCATTGGACTTGATTTTGATAAGAAAAAGGGTTTAAATATTGATTTAACTACAGACATGGCCAATTTCGTAGCACAAGGTTTGTATATATTAATTTATATTTGTTTGTGAATTTTTTTTCATTGATTAAATATTAATATCTCTTTTAATTATAGTACGAAATACAGCGTCAAATAGTTTCAAAAATTTTAACGACGAAATGTCGATTGACATCAAATATGTGAGAAGGAGAGATTTGAATTTGTATTTAAATGAAAAAGATTTACAGAAATTACCATTAAAACCACAAAAAGAAAAGGTGATTTTTCGTGTATTTTTTCATCTCTATTTATTAATTGTTATTTATCTTTTTGTTTCTTTTTTATTTTGATCAATTCTGTTATTTATTCTTTGATCTTATTGTTAATGAAGAATAAGAAAAAAGGTGATGACAATACAATAAGTTTAAAGCGCGCAAAAATCGACAATATTTCAAATGAATCATCAAAGAGTACAGAGGTAAGTCTTTACTGGTAACATTTTTAATTTAAATTTCTGATAAGTAGAAAATTTTATATTTACAGCAAAGTATGGAAGAATCGAATACAACTAACGATGATATTAACAAAGAGGTAAATATTTTTTATCTATTTAAGCCGAATGAAAATGAATCAATAAAATTATTTTTCTATTAGATTGAACTTAGCACAAAATCAATCGATGAACAATCCGAAATTCCATTTCTTGGAACTTCGAGTTTGGAAGATGAAAAATAAGATATTTTAAAATTCAAATTGTATTTCAAGAACATTGCAAGATAGTTTGACACACGTACACAAACACATTAACATGCACTAAAAATATATACAGCAAACTTGCAATTTTTAAACTGAATTATTTTTTACAAATGAATTTATTTTGATCAATCATAAAAGCTTCAAATTGGAACCATCAAAAAGTGTTTAAAGAGACCGTGTGAACGTCAACTATTTATTAACTAAAACTATTTAATTGTTTAGATATTGATTCTTCGAACTTTTTACACAAAATTCTCATTTTGATGAATCACCATACTCTTAATCTATTTTAAATCTAAGTGTCGACTTCTTTATGTAAATAGTCTATTTTCGTATTTCCTCTTCCTCCTTTTTCTCTCTCATTAATATTTTTGATATATTTGTTTAGATATTCTAAAAATGTATTTTTAGTCCATTTTTAAATGCAAGTTCTTATCCTCCTTCAAACACCCGACTTCATTAAGCATTACCTTGTTGTTGGTAAGTATTGATAAAATTATGTATAAATTTCTCTTTATACACATCTGAATACTTTTACTTGATAATCTTAACAAAAAAAATTTTTTATAAAAACAAAAAAAATTTTCTCGTTTAAGATGTAATAAAATAATTTTAAGTTCGCAGGCTATTTTTTAATGAACGGTTTCTTTCAATCGTATTACTAAATAAATCAGCTAATCAGGTATAAAGAAATATTTTCAAAAATTTAATAAATGATGATCATTTACAAATTATTTGATTATAGATTAAAAAATTTTATTTTATTTTATCCGATGATAAGCTGAAATGATTGATGTTTTTTATGAATATTTTTAATGACTAAAATTTCATGACTTGAAATTGCTCAATGTTTTATGAGTGTTCATATACTAATGTTAAAATGATTAAATAATTTAACCAGAAGATATATTATGCAGATGAATATAAATGAAGAGTCAAGGTGTGAAGAATAATTACAAAAATGATCAAATCCACAAAAGCAAAATGATGTATTGTCATAATAATTACGTTTTAAGTCTAATTCTTTGATATTATTGTTAACGTAAACTGATAATTTTTTTGGTGCCGCTTCTCTACAACCATCAAACGTATCAGCTGGTAAATCAGATCTCATCCCAATTAGATTTGATAAACACTCTCTTGTTACTAATGTTTCTCCTGTAAATGAAACAAAATTTTTAATTATTATAATATATGTATTTTGACTAAAATCTATTATGCATAGTTCGTATGACTTTTATTTGGATTTTTTAAAAATATATTTGAAATTCAATTACCTTTTCGTTTCTCAGTTATCTTTACACATTTATCGTCCTCATTTGTGCATGCTTGTGCTTTATGTATGCGCCAATCTACATAATACTCGTCACATCCAGGTTGCGTGCTAACACAACTGTAACAATAGATATCACAGTTTGCAAGTTCTAAAATTGAAGCAAAAAAAAAAGTTATAATTTAATGTTTCATATTCAAAATATTTTTTATGATTTTATACTTCAAGTATTAATTATTGGTTCATCTAAGATTAAAAATTTTATTTGATTTTTAAAAGTGAAAACCTGTTGATTGATGATGAAAATTTATTCAAGCATCTGTTTAATTTGCAAAAAAGATATTTTAAATTGAAAAAAATCGTTTGATTGGTGAAAAAAATTTTTTTTTTATCAATTTCATTTTACGAATTTCACTAAAAAAAATTACGCAATGATTATTTGCAAAATAGTTTTAACAAGTCAAAACTATATAAATTTGATTAATATTTATTAAGATTAAGTAAATAACTCACCTAATATTAACAAGCCGAGCAGTGTGGTTATTGAAATTTCAACTCTCATATTTCGAATTTCTAAAAAATTGATTTTTAAATTGATGTTCTAAATTGATAAGTTTTGTAAACAATTCAAATTTCAAATTCACATTCAAAAATGATGATTCCTGACAATAATCATTAGATTCAGAAATTTTTGAAATGAAATTGATTTTCGGACTAAAAATTTAAATTCGTTTGATTTATTTGATAGAAATCACTTTAACTAAAAACATGAATTTTGTTTTGCAAAAAAAATTTTTAAATTTATCTAAAATCCGCTTCTAATTGATAAAACATCATACGCCCTTTTCTTCTGTATTCAATGAAAAAAGTAGTATTATATATTTAATGCCTTCTACAAGTATCAATTTGATCTAAGTAGCGAATTTTTTGTTCATTAGAGTCACCTGTCTATTGGTTAATAAAATAATACCCCGCTTCATTTAAAATTTCAAAATACTCAATTTTATCTTTATAAATATGTTTGTTTTGGAAATGAGATCGATTGCTCTAAGATATTTTTGTAGATTAATTAATCATAGCTTAATTTGAAAATGTAGCTTCGATTTTCTTAAATTAATTACTTACAAAAGGGTTAAAATTAAGAAAATTTAGATAAAGAAAATATATTCTATGAATTACTTTGTCCTGTGTTCCTAATTTCAATTTCCATAATCTAGATTGAATATAAAAACTATAAATTAATTTTTAAACTATTAAAAAAACTTTATTTTCAATTTTATTCAATTATTCTTATGGTTTCAAAATTTTTGTAGCCTCATATTCCTGGAATTAGAATGATTTGAGTATTTTTATATGTCATATTTCTTTTAT
>BLXL01002625.1:0-11851 GCA_023170135.1 Acarapis woodi
TTTCATAACTTTATAATATATTCATGCAGCAAATGATATACAAATTCGTATGTCAAATTTGAATGTCAGAGTCCAGGTTAAAAAAATCTAGATTTTCATAATAATTGATATGCACGGAAATAGAAGCACGCGAATTTCTTCTTTCATGTTCCTGGTTATTGTGAAATTTTTTTTTGTGTAGTTTTTTTTCTAAATTTTACTTGATTTTATTCTTATATTAAGAGCATATTACATTTTATTAAAATTTGGTGAGCTATATATGTAAACAAATATAGTGATTCGAATAGACTACTCTAGATTTCATAGGTCTTCAAGGGAATCTTTTTAGTAATAAGGCTTATGAATTTCCTAAGTGCAGTTGTTCATTTTTTTTTATATCTTTTCAATTAAAGCAACCGCATATTGTATGTCCATAAACTGTGAAAAATTTTAACTTTTCGTTTGTTCACGAATATCGTTTTCCATTCAATAAGAAATAATATTCGTTTCATTTGCACACGCATCGAACTATACCAGCCAAAATATGAGTTGCATAATGTAACCAATTTTATAGGAAATTTTCAGTATGTTTCGTAAGTTACTTATTACCATAATGTGTGAGAGAAAAAAGTCAAACAATAAGTCAACAAATGCAAGCTTGAACAAAATTGTAACTTGCCCTCACTAAAATTTCTCAACTAATAGACTGGTAACACAACTTAAAGTTAATTATATTCAGTGTGCTATTGAATTGAAATTTCATGATACTTTGTTGACGAACGTGTATTGAGATTATTAGAATTTATTTTTTTAAAGGTATCAAATCGTTTTTAATGATGTTTTTTCAGCCTAATATTCGATGAGTTTTAACGTTTATAAATATTGCTGGTTCATTTTAATGTCTAAAAATTCATTAGGTTTTAGTGTGTTTTTTAACAAAAAAAATAAATTTTTATGAGTAATCGACTGCATCCTCTAACTTTGTGAAGTCAATATTCTAAGATATTACATTGAATTAGGTATTTTTTTCGCAGCCACAAAGTGACTTTAATCTGTAATTTGATTCGCATCGGACAATATGGTCTTTAAACGTTTAAAATTTAGCGAAGAAGTTAAAACCCATTTATTTCAAGGAATTATTTGTAACTAATAAATTAGTGAAAATATAATAATTCTTCTATAGTTTCACGCCAATCGTGTGATAAAATGATCTCGAACTATGGACTTTTGTATATGTTTCCGACAAAGAGCTTGTATATATAATGTCACCAAAGTACATTAATAAACAATTTTTTTCGTTTCATTGTACTTTTATACATTAGATAACAAATTGTCTGCATTGTTGAATTCGTTAATCTAGAGTATTGATTATAATCAATTATTTGTTTTTATCAGTTTTATGTGATTTCAAATAAATAATGATTTTTATTATTATTACATAACAAGAAAGTATTCCGAAAAAAATTTTTTTTAAACAAATTTTTATTAAAACATAGATTCGATCTTTCTACCGAGGTAATCGTAAAAAGTTTTTTTTTTCACACAAGTCATGATGCATCACATTTTTAATAGTTTCGAATTTTAATTTTCCGTATACGTCATTTTAAATTATTTATGTGTGCTTCCGGTAGTTTGCCCACTACTTATAACTCTTATAATTTTATTTTTAACACAGATAATATACTTTTTTTTTTGCCATGTATCTGATTTCTTTATGCGAATTTGAATAACGCTCTTTTTTCATGATTAAATAGAAAAAAATGCGTATTTTTAATGCCTGTTTTTAAGTAGAATATTAAGCTTAAAATAGTTAACTCGTTATGTTAATTAGATGAAAAAAGTTAAAACATTTTCATTAGCTAGTAATGTATTCTTATCAAATTTTTTTTCTTTTTTTTTTAACTTCAATAAATACTCGATTATCAAATCACTGAAGCATAATGCGAAAGAAAAAGCATATTATCATTGAATTTTTAATAATATTTTAAAAAATCTTATTTGTACATGACAACCTTTCACATGCGGTCTCTGTCGTAAATTCAAAAGAAAAAAGAAATAAAGATATTTGTCTATTCAAATTTTTTTTAAGTTTGGCCTAAAATTTCTTTTCTGATAATAAGTTGAAAAATATTTTTCCTTCAAATATATTTCTTGTATTTTTTGCATTTTGAAAACTAATGAAAAAAATCATTAGTTGAGTTCATTTACTTTGTGTTTAATAAATGAAAATTTTTTTAACCATATTAAAATCTTTAGAACTTGAATTAAGTTTCTAGATGTGGTTTTATTTGCAAAAGAGTGTCGGAAATGACTTTGGCAAGGTTGTGAGAATTTGATTAGCTGTAAAAATCCGAACTAATCACTTTGAAAAAAAACTATTTAAGAGAGTATCAATAATATATTGAATTCGTTTTAGTTTAAAGCCCAAAAAATCTTGTGTTCGATTATAATTTATTATTAACAAGTTGCCGCAACTGTTAGTGAGCCCTCAAATTGTTGATGCATCTTACATTCTTATGGAAAAAAATTTTAAAGTAATTTCACCCTAAGGACACAAGCCAATAGCTATCAAAATATTATAAGCTGGCTTTGAAAAATGATAATAGCATTGTTATATTAAATTATAATTATATTTGATTTTTGTCTGTAAGCCAATTTTTTTTTTTCACAGTGATTTTAACATAAAATTTAAAAAAAAAAATACTATTTTGATATTCTTGAAAATACAAATGTGTTAATCAAACGTATTTCTAATGTGTGCAGTTTTTTATGATTAATTAATATCCATTAAAATATTAAGTTTGGAGAGCAAATTTTTTTGTAATTACAAATGATTTTTAAATGAATCATACTTATAAGCTGATAGATGAACATTTTGTGGTCAAATAAATTAAATAAACATTGATATTAGTGGTTGATAATTATCTTGAATTGATGATCTATTAGATGAATAATGAGGCTCATTAGATTACAATGCAAAGAATTTTTGAATAGATAGATTTTACATTTTTGATAGCTATCAATAAAAAAAAATTACATTAACCGTTGACTAAGCCAGGTAATTCCATTATTTGCTATTTATTCTATTAATGTATATAAAATTAGTAAGCTAGAAAATTTGTTTATCCGACTTTCAAGCGTGAAATTGCCATTCTTTCATTCTTTAAATTCTAGTTTTTTTTTGTTAGTAATCTATTTGACTCGCATAGTTTAATCTAAACTAAAAGTTTTCTGGACTGTAAAATAAAAAATTTAAAGAATTTAAAAATAAATTAAATCAGTCCATAAATTTTTACTTATATGTATACATGTATATGTGCATAATATCTTCAATAGTCAGAGTATAAACTATTTCTTATTCATAATGTTGAAAGTAATAAGTCTTATTACTTCATTGTTTTGTAGGCATATATCTACATTATAGGTCTAATAGTATTGTAGTAGATATTAGAAAAACTATAAAAATCATCTATTTATCACTAAAAAAAATTACAATCAATAAGACCACTTTACACCTTCAAATTTTAGGTCACAAACCAATTTTCCGCTTTCACAATATTCACACTCATTTAATTCACTAGTAATCAATGCAATAAGCCCTCCAATTCGTAAATTAGCTTTGCAACAGTGAATAATGTTGTTTAAATTTTTATTATTGGCCGATAATACTTCGAATATCCAACAATCTAATGGTCTATTGTACTATGTATTGATCTAGTATTAAAATTCATTTTAAGATTTCGATTTCTTATTTTCGTCTATTAAACCTTCTTATTTTATATTGCTTTTTATGATTATGCGTAGTTACCAGAAGTTAGTCTAATACAGTTTCACTTTATTTTGCTTAGACCAAAAAGGTGCAAAAAATTGAGAGTAAATAAAGGCTTTTGTGTAAGGCCGAAATGTTCTAAAAATTTATTTCTTTAGAAATATTGAGTAGTTAATATTACTCAACATTTGTTTTTAGTCAAAACTGCTTAGAACTCAAAGGCAACTTTCTAAATTTTCTTCTGAAATGTTTGCAAAGAAATTTACCTACACTAAACGCTAAATTAGTGATTTTTTTTTTATAAAATGCGATTATTTGTCAATTATTCGCTTTTTTACCGATCAACAAACTAGGTAAACACACGACTCTTGTAAATAAAAGAAACTACACAAAAAAGGGCTTTACACATTTCAAGTAAGTTATACTTCTGATTTGAAGTTTATGTTGAAATCTATCACACTATTTGATAAGCCCAAAAAATTGGTGTGACCAATGTGAACTTTTTTAGGAATTGTTGTAGAACTTGGAAAACTAAGCATATGACAAATAAGAATCTATATGTGTAAACTCTTCGAATAACTTAAGACAACTATTGAATTATGAAAAACATTCGATGAATTCGTCATACTTAACAAGCCCACTTTATCGATGAGACTTGTAAAAATAATTCACAAAAAAAGTAAGCTTATTTAAAACTGTTTAGCTTTATTTAAAATCGTTTGTAGCTTATTAAAAGATTTATGCAGTACATAACGATTGCTAATTGTAAGCAGACTAATTTATAACTTGTTCTCTGTTGGCAACTTTGAATTCTTCGAATTAAAATAGTAACAGCTCAAAAAAAAACAATTATTTTAGATCTAAAGTTGAAACTATTTCAAATAAATAAATCACATGCTAACTTAGTAATGACAAGAAGAGGTCAACTTATTGATCGGTTTGTAACCGATTTAATTAATGTTTTTTAAAATTGATTCATAATCCAGTGAATTTATACATTTTATGTGGCAGACAAATCAAATTAAATCGAAAAAAATTCAATAAAAAGCAGAAAATTCATTTGAAGATTTCTTATTCTTAAAATTAATATGAAATACATTATTGGTTTACCTATTTTATTTGACTCACTTTATTCAAAACACGAAAAATGATGAAAAATATTAGTTAACCACGAAATCATCAAACACAAAAAAAAAAGTTATGCAGAAAAAGTATTGTCAATTTTTTTTTGCAAAATATTCCATCCTATAAAACATTCGAATAAAAAAAAAAAAATAATTTTCTAATAGTCCTATAAAAACAGAAAAAAAATTTTCTTATGTAGGCGGGAATGAATTCATATATATACATTATTAATATTATAATAAACTGTGGCCATCTGTTTGCTAGAGATTAGATTGTTAATTTAATTAATTAATTAATTTATTACATAATATTAATTTTTTTCTTTGTATTAGAATATTTCTTAATTAAGTGGATTTAGAATCCTTTTCTGAGTGAATTTATTTTTACGTAAAATTTCTTGTCATGAATATTCATTTCCAACGATTCATCTTTTCATTTTTTTTTACTAACTCACTGATTTTTACAAATAAACCCAGATAGGTGGCCTCATATTTTCAGCAAAAAAATAATTTTTTTCGATGCCATGACTGCTCTTAAAGAAAAAAAAAATTTCGCTCCATAATGATATAATATTTGATGCGTGAGTATAAATAGATTTGATTATAATTTTTATTTTTTATAATTTTGTGATGATATAAAAAACTTTAGAGTAGAATATAAAAAAAATCCTTGAAAAATTTACTTATTGAGTTAATAGGCCCTTATCTGACCATTGAACAAATGATTTTTACAGCTTATTCAATAAAATAAACTTTACAACAAGTAAACCGACGAATGAAAGGTTCAAATGAATTTTGAATTAATAAAAAATTATTCAAATTAGGTAAACTTAAAGTTTAGCAAATACTAATTGTCAACTGAAATAAAAGGCTTGTTTAAAATGACTTTTGAAATAGAACTATTTTTTTAATCGATTGCAACTATTCTGCATGCGTGAATCTTGTTCTGGAGCTCTATAGAATTCATTACTCAATAATACATCGGAAAGTGTTTGAATAAGAACGCCAAATATATATTAACAAGTATGACTATTGAACAGTACATCATACTCCAATGGTAATTTTGACCGAATAAGTTTGATTTTCCAAGACAAATAAAAAAAAATTGAAATTGAGAATATTTATTAACTATTGAAGTTCACGCCAAAATCAACCCAAAGATAAGTTTGATTCTCTTTATGGATCTTTTTATTCATTCAAATAAAATTTAAATTTCTTACTTTAAAAGTCATTTTATTACAGTTATCTAACTAAAATCCACAAATTGATGATTCAATGTATAGCTTAAGAAAAAATAGGAAATAATTTCGAATAAAGAAAGACCTATTCAAATTTAAATTTTTGCTAGATGGCCATAATTTTTAAGCGGTAAAAAGGTATGAAATCATTCTGTCAAGCCCTTTCTCGCCTTGTTTATGCCGTGCGAATATTTCAGCAAACCTTCATAAAATATCATACTCTAAACCCACAAATTCAACACGTGAAATATAGGTCGAAAAGCATATGTTGCATATATGTTCAAACAATATATAACTATTTATTTATTTGATTTTAAATTTTCAATCATATTCGGACTCGATATTAATAACATGAATTGCTAATGTGCTTTGTAATTGTAGAATACATTAAAAAATATATAATAAATACTCGCTATATTTATATTTTATATATTTTATAGTTTACAGCCTGCTCACTTTATATTATTCAGCTAAGTAAATTAATTCTTCATGCTTCTATTAAAATCAATTGGCTTACAAATGAACATCGACGTGTGCTACACTAGATTAGTTTTACCTCTAATTCCCGACAAATTATATCATAAAGATTGATTCTAATCTTACATAAATAGATCCTTGTATAGACTCTTTAACGCAACAATGTATTTTAGACTAATATTTGGCTCTGTCTATATATTCAAACACGTGAATTTTCACAAAGTTATGAATTTAGTGAAAATTTTATCGAGCATGAAAAAAAAATTCAAAATTTAGTAATTGCATTAAAAAATTCAATCTTTCTAATGTTATTAGACTAATAAACCGAATGCACCGCAAATCAAGTCACTTTTCAAAACCTTAAAAAAATCAAAGCACACGAAAGACATATCTAATAAAATTTCTTTTGATAAAATTTCCTTTATTTTACAATAGAAAATAATCATTCATAATTATTCATTACCAAATCAAATAATAAGTAGTAGTCTATTTGAATCGTTATAAAATATTGCAAAATTTTAGAAATTTTTAAGGTGCAAATATTTAAAAAAATATAAAAAGTATCTTTTGTAAGTTTTACTTGCTCATTATACCAGCTAATTCATATCTATAAAAAAAAATCAGCTTAACTTTGATAATGCCTAAATTTACTAAAAGTAACTCTTGTGATTCGTATTGTTACCTGAACAATAATATCAATGCATTAAGCAACCCGCTTTACATATGGATTTAGAGAATGACATATTTAATGAGTAATACTTATTGAGTAGATCGTATAAGCAATACAGGTAAATCATGAATATTTTACGAACCTATTATATATATATATATAATATATAAATTAAGTTTATGGAAAATGTCTGCATATCGCTTTGTATAGAATAGAATAATTTCAAAAATAATAAAAACTAAATCTTTTCCGCTTCTATGATCATTCGGCACCTAACAATTCTTACCTTTGACAAGGTTCAAAGATCATTACTGAGGTAACAATGATTATGTTAATGAAATTTAATTCAAGTAGAAAATTATTCAAGTAAATGACTGAAAAAAAGACGATCAAATGTGTGGTACTCACAGCGTTATTCAAATATGTTTGATACAATTTAGTCGTATTAGAGGGATAATTTCTGGCATTAATTAGATTAGCATTTTTCAAAACAATAATCGCCAACCGATGTTAAGAAGATTAGTTCATGTGTTTTATAAAAGCTAAGGACTACTTTTGTGGTTAGTATAAAGGTAATTTTTATCATTCTATAGTAATTTTGTTTGATTTCAATAAAAATTATGAGATGAATAGAAATAATTCTGAGTCCAAAAAAAATTGCAAAAATATTAGAAAGGACAAAAAATGAAAAATATTTTTATGTAAAAAATTACCTTTGAATAACCATGAAAATAAAACAATTTCATGCTACAACACCTTCTCGCCAGCTTTTAAATTTAAATCTTTGACTGATTGGCATTAAGTATGAGAACAGTTTCATCATTTTTAATGAAAAAAATTTGAAAATATTTTTACAAGAATTAAACATATTATTTTTCAATGTTTCTAATTATTCCATTGCCAATAAGTTGAATTTCTTCCAATATTTCGTCCATATCCAATCTCATTTGAAGCGATCCATCACTTGCAGCCATTTCATCAATCTTATAATATCTTATCTTGTTTAAATCAAAAGGGACTGGTTCAAATGAGTGCGGCTTCCATAATAAACCGATCATTTCACCGCCATATTCATTGTAGAAAAAAAGAGCATAATTACCGAAAGTCTCTTTTAGTATTTCAAGTAATACTTTTGGATATGAATGTTCGACAAGTGGAAAATTTGTCTTTACTTTGCCTTTAGTGATACAAGATTGACAAAGAAGATGAAGTTTTTTTATCTCTTTTAAAGTATTTTGATTATTAATAAAATCAATATCGACGTGATAAGCTAAGTTGTTAATGTATTCTGGTTTCAAAAATATTTTACAATCAAATAAATCTTTTGATGAAATAAAAATTTCTTTGAAATCAGATGATGAGTCTAAAATACGTTGGCAAACAATCTCAAAAGATGATTTAGCCAAATTGAGAATACGTCCATATATTACTGGTAAAATTTGATTTATAGGATCTTTTGTCGTTTGTGAAATAGTCGAATCATATGGTGTGCAGATAACCATCAATGGTAATTGTTGTCGCTCATTCTCGAATTTTTCTTCAATCGATTTAATTTGCTCAGTAGTAAAATCATCATTCAAATTGACAATCAATGGTTGCGTGTACCAATTAAATTTATAAAGAAATTCAAGAAACAAGATGAACAATCTTATGAAATAGGTTTCTGGATTCGAATTATAAACATAAAACATGATCAATTCAATGGCGATTTCACTGAGAAAATAACTTAAATAATTTGATCCTAACCATTTTTTTGCTAGTCTACATGCCGAACCATAATTTGAATCCTTTGAGTTCAGAGTTTGCAAGACAGCAGTTATTTTAGGAACGATTTCTAGCTCTCTTTCAATAAAGATAAATTCTTTAAGATTTTTGCGGTTCAATTTACCATTTTGATATACTGAATTTTGTAGTAATGTTAATTCTTTAGGTACATAAAGTCTAAGTCTAAAGACTATATTTTCGTAAAGAACATCAATGAAATCATTGTGTAGTCTGACGTCCAAATTCGTTTGTTTAAGTGCTTTTATTTTATCATAAAGTTCTATGTAAAAGCCAAGTTTGATTGAACGTAGTGGTTGAATTTTCTGTGGCCATGAACTTGAATTTGAATTCACATTCAAAATTAATTCAATTGGTTTTAGAATATGGATTTTTCTTCGCAAATGTTTTAATTGAATTTTGCTTATAATTGGAGGTTGAATACAAGTTTCTGTTCCTCTGAAGATTGCTGATGAACACTTGAATTCGATAACTTTTAATTTGAGATCTAAATTCTTAATTAACTTTTCTAAATCATCTTTAGCTTTTGTAATTTGAGTATAAAACTGTTCACCACTTCCTATATTGTAGACACATAAATTAGTTGATATAAATTCTTCTAGAGCTAATGATTCGAATCGAATCTCTTTCTCATTGATGCCTAAATGACGTTTTAAAATATATTTTATAATTCTAAAAATAATTCTTCGTTGCTGTTTTGGTGTTTTCACCGACCATAGGATAGCCTCTTTGATAGATCCGTCTTCAAAACGCCTCAATTCCGACTTTTCGCCCCAAAATGATCGAAAATCTCTTGCCTCATCACTATCACCATCGGGACCTTTGGTGAGAATTTTATTTAATTCTTTTACATTGAAGATTAAACCATATCTTAATAATTGATTATCTTTATTATCATCTAAATATTCAATTTCTTGTAGGCGATCTGAACATGCTTCTTTGACAAGCTCTAGAACTTTTTCGGCGTCTATTTCATGATATTTATAGCATACAGACATTATTATATCATATTTTTTGACCATATTTTTCATTGACTTAATTGATTTCTTTCTTAATTTGACCGCTTGATCAGAAAATTGATGCGAACAAGATTGATCTTCTAAGTATTGATTTTCTAGTGTTTGAGGTTTATTAAGTTTATTCGAAAAGGAAAATTTTTTGTTTCGAACAATTTTTCTAATTTTATTACGTTTTATTATTATTTTAGGCATGTTTAGAAATAAAATTTATTGAAATAATGAAATAAAAACTATTAATTTAATAAGACAAACTACTTAGAAGAAATTTTAACACATGCTATTTTTTCAAAATATGATTGTAAACACAAATTTGGCGGTGTTTTTCAAATTTTTTACAAGGCACATTTTTTTCAACATTTGTAAAAATAGGATTGGCTATTCAAAGGAAAAAAACTTATGCTTGGCAAAATAAATTTAAAAGTAAAAATTTAAAAAATTAATTTTAGTAAAAATTTTTTTTTTGTTGTAAAAATAAAGTAAAATATCAGCAAAAAATACTCAGATGATTTGATTTTAATCTTATTTTAATTTATAAAATTCAAAGATAGCGAATTTTTAAAAAATATGTCACAACAAATGGAGGGAACTAGACGAATAATTATTTCAGTAGTTCTACTATGACTTAGTTGTGGTTATTATTGGCAATTATTTGACAGAATTAATTTCAGTATTAGAAGAAAACCAATCCTTCGGAAAATGCCTGGATTCGAACCTACTACTTTATCTTTATTAGATCATCATTCTTATATCATACTATATTCAAAATAATTAGCTTAGCTTGTGTCTATATCAAAAATAAATATTTTTTTTTTTTTTTAATTTAATCATATCATTTTGCTTGAACTTAAAAATTTCGAAAAAACTATTTTCTTTTTATTTTAAAATTGATTGTCTTTATTTTTTTTAGTGATTAGCTATTCATAAATATATTTATAGAGATGAAATCTATAATATTACTGCTTGGGTTTCTTATCTCAGGATGAAAATTTTATCTAGAAAAATTCACATTTTTATTAATAATAATAATAATATTATTTTTATGTAAATTTAATCTAAGCTAACTCATCTAATTTTTATTAATTTGATATTTGTTTTTTAATCCACAGTGTTTAACCAAATGGGTTCTATAGTGTAGCGGTTATCACTCCGGACTTTGAATCCGGCAACCTGAGTTCAAATCTCGGTAGAACCTTTAATGTGGTTATTTTTTTTGGATCAATAACTTATAAAATATTCTTAAATATTTTGATAAGTGATGAATTAATTAATAATTATCGATTTCGTAATTTAGACGAGAAAGTGATTTTAAAATTTATATTTTGAAAATCGTTTTCAATTAAATGAATTTCTTCACAAAAATTCTTTTTCTTTCTTTTAAACAAATTTTTAAATGTTACCTTAAATTATCTTAAATGATAATCATTTGCCGAATATTCTCTTAATTATTAGAAAAGTAAAAAAAAACTAAGAAATTTTTATTTCTTAATTAAAAAATATTCGTTTTTAGCCTAATTTGTTTAAAATTCATGTACAAATTGACCTTTCTTTAAATATAATAAAATGTGTTATAAATTGAAATTATGAATTAAAAAAAATATAAAAAAAAAAATTTATGCGATTGATGATTTCATATTTAAAGATTAAAAAAATAAACTTAAATCCATTATTACTCTTTTATTATTTTATTAACTTACGCTTACTAACTTTTTAATTTTGGCAATTTTTTAGAACATTTTTTTATTAATTATTTTGAAAAATTTTTAGTTTAGAAATTTTGAAAATTCAAGATTTAT
>BLXL01002634.1:0-10246 GCA_023170135.1 Acarapis woodi
CGTAAAAGCAAATGAAACCTAAAATAATTTTTAAAATAGATTATTCATAAATTTTACTTTTCTAAAAATATTACACGAAAAAATTGATCAATCAATTAGAATAAAAAAAAAATTGACAAACAAATAAAGGTTGAATCTTAAATGAAACATGTAATTCGCTAAATAAATAAAAAATTTTCAACAAATCATTCTCACACCAATAAACGTCAATAGAAAAATCTTCAAATCTATCAGTTTTATCACCTTTCACTGTTAAAAATATATCATTTATATTAATAACTTTTTTCTTTAATTTATTATTTTCCTTAAACGGCCTATCATATTTCTTAAAACAAAATTTGAAAATTTTCAATTCTTTAGATAAAAATTTTTTTTAGGGTTTAACAGTTTGTCGAATTACGGGTATTAAAATTAGCTTGACTATACTTGTGTTTTATTTGTGGCAACTTTGATAATATCGTGCTATGATAGATTGTGTGTCATATCATATTTGTTAAAATGTATAGCATTATTGTTCACATTTTATTGTTTTGATTTCTTTGCAGAAATTTTGTTTGAACTTTCTAATTTTCTTCTCAAAATCTGAATGAGGTTAGTTGCAACTTTTGGTTTTTGACATGTTAAGATAGATATTTTTAGGAATATTTTAATTTTGCCTATAATAAAATAAGGAAATTTTTTCGGATTGTTTATTTATTGATTGCTACTGCAATATTGTCAATATCGATTTACGGTTATCTTACACTAGAATCACTAGTTTTCAATTATCATGTAACGACAAACCCTTAAAAAAAATTTTTGTTGGCTTAATGTCACAATTTCCGCATTATTAACATTGAATTTAATCCTGTTAGCCCTCGCGGTAACATGCAAATCTTCATGAAAAAATAACGTTCATTTGTTCAAATTTTTTCTGGTAAATCAACTTTCAAGATTGATAAAATTTGTTCAATCGAGAAATGAGTTATTAAAATTTAAAAAGCATTTTGTGATGAAACAAAAAAAAAAATGATTAATTAGATTAGCAATAATGATTTATTTCAAAATTTTCTTATCATTCATTAATTTTTGATCACTAATTTCATGATTATGAGTTTAGAGATTTTTTCGAATTCATCAAAAGAAAATTGGGATTGACTTCAATAATTTTTTCTCCTTTTTTTTAATATTAGGTTTTTATTTTTTCATGTCAGTAGTAAATTTTATTCTATCTACCTTTGAAAAAATGGAAATCTGTCCTTTCTTACTCTATTTACTTGTGCTATATAAATCAAATAAAGACCAACTTTAGCCGAATTTTGAGAGACTAAATAATTTATATTGCGATGAAGATAAAATTATTTTAATTAGATGTGGAATTTGTATTACGAACTAAAGCTAGTGATTTCACAGAAACCGTAGTATGTGATTTGAACAAAATTTAAAAATTAAAATTAATGAAAAAAAGATTTTCATTTAGATATCAAAAGTTATTATATCCGTTCTTGAATTGAAATATCATTTTACAGAGAACAGTTGTCAGAATTTCAAATTTTGTAGCACGAAATGCTTACAGTCAAACTGTGAAATTCCAATACGACAAAAATAAGGAATTAAAATTCACATTTATTCTCCGAATTATTATTATTATTATTATTATTATTATCTAAAAAACACAAATTTTCACAGAGCGATCTTAAATAAAATAGCTGATTCAAATTTTGATTAATCCTATGTAATATTTTAGCCATTTTGATTATTATTAATTGAATTCAGATCTACTCAAAATCTACTACCTGAATCAATGCTTAATATTTTAAATCATTAATAAATATTTATAAATAATTTCAAACCAATATGAAAATCTAGTTTCTTAAATCATTGAATATCATTTATTTACACTTAATCAATAGATAAGACTTATACCACAATTAACTTTTTCTTAATTATTAATTATTACGAAAATTAATATCCAGAGTAAAAACAATCTAGGAGGCTTAAAAATCATCGAATCTTTTTTATCTGATCTAAATATAATTACTATTTTTTATCTTGATATGCGTTTTTCTTAAACGTTAAAAAAATATTGAAAAAGCAATAATTTATCATAAATTGGTATCAAATTAAGCATTTTATCTATTCTTTAGGAATAAACCACGAATTCTTGAATAAAGTAAGCGTATGTTCGAAAATGTGAGTTATAAACTAAAAAAAAATTAAAAAAGAGTTCGATGAATTGATTTTGTTTAGATGAAATAGTCGATCCAAGATTATATTGTCAAATAGGCTTCATAAATTTGATGAGAGATAATGTTTTAAAAATTAATTCATGAATATCAATAATTAAAAAAAGCGACAATAAATTCGTAAATTTTTTTTAAATTATCAAGGATAGAAAAATTTTTAAGATTCTATATAATTTACCAACAAAATTCAAATTATTTTTTTGAAATTCTCAGATAAAAAATTAGAAATAAATTTTATACATATTTCATTATCATAATCATAAAATTTAGCGTCAAATAATATTAATGAAATAAGCAATAAAGTTATGTTTTTAAGAAAATTAGAAAATGAGAAGAGTCATTTCACTACCCACGAAAATTTAAGCTATATAATAAGATTAGTTCACAAATTTTTCTTGATCTGATGGCGAAAAAATTTTGTCTACTTATTTTTTCTCAGATTTTAATTTTTATTTTTTTTGATCACCTTTAAACAGTATTTTACTTGAACGCCTTTCAATAACTAATACTTGGATTATTTTAAATTTAAGTCATGTTTTTATAGTTACATTTTAAAAAAGAACAATATTTTTGATAAAATTTTTTTTCTAGATAAATTTTTATAATAATTCTGATTGAGTAAAATAAACAAGCTAGTTTTAAATAATTTTTCAATTTTTGTTTTTTGTAGTTATAATTGAAGAATATTATATTTGGAATACTATGATAGCATTAGATTAGATGATCATGATCTGACTTTTTTGTTTTTAAGCCTCATGATAAACCATCTTTAAAAAGATCTCTGAACATGTAAACAAAATAAAAAAAATTTCTAAAATTTTTTTAATTTGTTCAAAGCGTCTTTCATCTTTTTTTAAAGAATGTTTTTTTAAACATGATTACCAATTCTTACAGGATTTCCTTTCATAATTAACGACACAAATGTGACTTTTAATTAATAACAGCTTTTCTCAAAAATTTTTTTAAGATGCTTACATCGAACAGAAAATTTTAAAAGAGAAATTTAATAAATTTAAGTTATTGTCTTGAAAATAATAGTTATAGTGAAAAAGTATTTTATTATTTATTCTCAAAAAATAAATTTTTCTTATTTTTTGTAAATTTGTAACGTTCAAGTTTTTTTCGCGAACTCATGAGAATAAATATTAAAAAAAAATTGTTTTTGCCTTTTAGATTTGTATATTTTTAATCATTTTATTCTCTATAAAATGATATTTTGTTTTGGAATCAACCTACCACATATTGCTAATTAATTTTATAAAAACTTTTTATACTTGTGCTTATTTACTCTTAAAATTTTCAAAAACTAAATGCTGAATATCAAATAAATATATATGATATATGATAATATATATTCATTAAAAAAAATTTATTTAATTTATTGAAATATCTTCAAAAAAAACTAACAACGAAAAGTGCTACAAAATTAATAATAAATCTGATCATTTTCGTACTTAAATATAAAATTAACTTTAAAATGTCATAACTTAATAAGAAAATTGTTTATTAATTTAAATTGTTAACAATAAAACTCATAAAGATTGTCACTCAAAGAAAAAATATTCACATCGTGATTTAAATTTTTTTGCCATTCTTTTAATGAAAAATGTTGTCTTTTAGCGTCTTTTATAAAAGCTTACAAACTAGAAAATTTTTATCCGTGCTATTTATAATATTTCTTTGTCTATTTCCACTTAAGTGAAAATAATTCAAATGATTTATTTAAAAATCTTATGTTATTTTTAATTTGATAATTTTAATAGTATAGCCAATTAAATTGACAAAAAAATAATCTTGTAAAAAATCATACAATTCAAATTATTCGCAACAATTAGAGGCACGTGATTGTATTAAATAAATGAGAATAAAAATTTTAATGTAATTTTTTATTTTTTAGAAATAAAATTACACAAATCATTTAGTTAGATCAAGTAAAGATAATTAAAAATTTTATATTTGCATGATTTTAACATATAAAAAAATTTCAAAGCTTTTTAGTATTTTTTAGATTATAGTCTGATTAAATTAATATTTTAGTAGGCAAAATATTAATTGACTTTTTCTAAATTAGCTGTTCGATAAATTATCTTCTTATCAACATGCGACAAAAACTAATTATTTTGTGCTTACTCATACACATCATATGTCAAATCTTGTTTACTAATTAGATTACTTTTGTTACCTTGCAATTGCACACATTATTTTATTTCCACTCTAGAGATTTTCATGAACAACAAACTCATACTCAGCTTTGTATTTGTTAATCTTTTTTTTTGACTTGTTTAACACTTAATCCCGTCATTTAATTCTCTGAAATCAGATAATGACAATGAGAGCATCGGTCATGTTTTTGATTTATTTTCATTTTGTATATCACTTCCTTTCAAGATCTTTTAGAATAGAAAAGATTACAAAAGATAAAAAAAGTAAAAAAGTGTCTTTTAGATATGAAAAAAAATGAAAAATTTTCAATAGTTGATTTAATCTTTTTCATCATATCATTTAAATTTAAGCGATTAAATTTTTAGTGCCCTTAAAACTGTTCATAAATATTTTTCTAATCAATGCCAAACTATTTTTTATTCTATATTTTAGGACAAATGTGCAAATATGATAGATGTGAAATGTTACGGTGTAAAATTACAATGCCATCTTTTTTACTTGTATAAAAAGTGATGAATTGCATGTATTGTGCCATTTAAAACTGGATTAACCTAAAAAAAAAGTGCAATCATGAATCGATTTATTTAGCTGATTGTGTATTTTTAATTTTTTTATAATAAATGAATTTTTGTTTAAAAGCATAATAGTTCAAAGTTTTTCCTACTGTCTGGAAATCTCTTGTTAATTTTTTCTTTGCATCCAATGTCGAACAATTCTCATCATTATCATGAAACAAAGCCTATTGAAGCATAGATTTTATATTGAAATTACTGTGACCAGAGGTTGAAAGACTATATAACATGAAATAGAAGTAAACTTTCACCATATTTATAATTAATATACTTTTTATAAATTTCAGAAGTATAAGTATGCTTTTAATCAAAATCCACGATGAAAAAATCAAAAAACTGGTTTTTTCAATAAACTCATCGTCTAAGAAATCTTTAAAGCGTTATTTTTAAATTTTATGTTATCTTTTAAAAGGGTTTTTTTTTTAAAAATAATTGTTGACCAACTTTTTTGTTTAGAAATATTTTTGCTCAATTTGAAAACAATGATATGGTAGAATATAGTATATGTTGACCTAACTATTGAAACATAATTTCAAATTTTTAAAATTATTTAAAACTCTATAGATAGTATGCTGCAAATCGGATAAATTTTTAGATGAGAAATTTTCATTTAAAATTACTTGATTATTTATTTTATAATAATTTTTGTTTCATTATTTCTAGAATTAAAATTCGAAATTATTGAGAACTTGAATTCTTTATGTTACTTTTACTAATAAATTTATTAAAAATGTGATATATAAAAGAATATTGTATGCTTGTTTTAGAAATTTCGTAAATGAATTTCCTTTTTTCATTTGAAATTTTTCCGTATGACAAAAAATATAGATAATAAAAGTGTATTTTGTTTTTAAAGTTTGATAAACTGCTTTTAGATGCTTAATTTGATTAAAATATATCGAATATTTATTAAATTCACAAGAGCGTTCTTTAAATAATATCTGTATTTTATATATATATAATTCAAAGATATCATAATTTTAAACAAGTGATTTCAAGCAACACTCTTCATCTTGGGATCAAACATAATACATTAAATTTTCACACAGGTTTTTCACACTCAAATATTTAACATAATCCATTTGAACTAACGCAACTAATAATATTCTAAGAATATAGGAAAATGAAAATAAGGTTTGAAAACTTTTTCTAATTAGAATTCACTTTATTTATAAAATTATGAATTTTTTAAATAGTCCTCATTCATATTAAAACGAACTCAATAAATAATGTTGTAATGCTAAATTTATATTATATTAAAAAAATTATATACCAAATTACATCTGAGCTAAATCGTTTGATAAATTAACTATTTAAATAAGTTTCCTCGCAAAATTTGCTCCTAAAATTACTTATTATCGACAAATTATAGTTAGATATTTAATGAATTTGCATTTGTACATATCACTTAATAAAATTAAAAATATGAGGATTGTTTTATTTCAATCCTACTACACTTCATCATATAAGAATGTTTCATTTGATTAATTTCTACAAAAAATTAAAGCCAAAAAGATTTGCTTTCCAATATTGAAATATGAAATATGTGCACAACTCTCTTGCCTATTATTATCAAAATTTACCGAATTATCATTTGTTAAGAATCTTAATCGGGTTATAAAACAAATGAGTTCGATCGAAATATTTTAAATTTCATATTATACATTATTAGAATGGTTTGCCTACTTAGACTAGTATATCATAATTATCAAAATTAAAATTGTGCTTTTCATTTTTGAAATTTTTTTATTAGATAAAAAGATAAAAAGACTTAATTCACAATATATTTCGAATAATTTGAAATCGAAAAAATATTTTTTTATAGCCTTCAAAAATGAAGATTTGTTGTTTCATATAAAAATGAAAAAAATAGAGTAAAAAGACTAAAAAATTCAGATTTTATACCTTTGTCAAGAAATGTTTTAATTTTATAAAATACATGTCAAAAAAATAAAATTCATTCTATTTTAACAATTTCGATATTAGTAGAACCTAATCCTAAAGTCAAACAGTTATAAAATCTTCATTCGTAACTTTTTTTCTTTAAATACATGAAATATTTAATATCTTTTAAAGATTTTCTCCTTACTTATTATATGATAATCTATTGATCATTATAAATTTCTAATCTTTTTTTTTTGAAAAAAAGGTAAAAAAGTTTAAATCTGAAACTTACTAATCTTTTATAATTCAAAGCTAACTATCTATTATTACAGACCGTTAGTTTCACGGTCTGATTTTTATTTTTCAAGCAACATATGCCATATTATCAAAAATAAAAAATATTACAAACATTGATTAAAAAAATGCATCTGTGAATTATCTTAGCTTGTTATAATTGGAAAAATGACGTTCGAATTGCAACTTTTTTATTTCAAATGAATTATAAGAAACATGAAATTCAAATCATAACATCAAAAAGTTAATAAGAAGTTATAGTATCAAATCAGAATGATTTTTTTAATAAGTATTTATTGAGGAAAATTAATTAATGTTTAAAATTTTATTTCGAAATCAAAGGAAAAAAAATCATTGATGGATTTTATTTGACCATTAATAAAATCTAAAGATTCAAAATGAACACTGGTAAAAATTTTTTATCCAGTTCGGCTAAGCATCTTTATCCGCAAAATATTTTTTGAAAAACTCATTACTAAAGTATCTGAATGAAATACCTTAAAGGTATTGAAATCAGGCTTTTAAATTCTCCCTTAATTATTATGTGATCAGAATAAAAGTGTTGCGCTCAAATTTTTTAAATGTGCAAGCTAAAATTAAAATTAAAATTAAAATAATCTATCCGTATTTAATTAAATTAACTTAAATAAAATAAATAAAAAATTTAAAATTGGTAATTTAGAAAATCGATTTTTAAATTGTATATATAAAAAATTATTTGAAGAAATACACTTCAATTATTTGATTTTAATCGATTTACTATTAATAAGTTTTGCTCAAAAAGAATCTTAGTCTCAGAAATAAAAAAATTAAAATAAAAAAAAATAATCAATCCAATTAAAAATTTGTCAAATTCATGTAGGAAAATTCTGCAAAACTAAAAAAAAAATTAAAAGTGACTAACCTCTAAAATTTGAAAAATATTTGAATGCTAATTTTTAATATTTTTTTTTAGTTTAACTGAGAAATGTCTTGGCACAGACTCATCATAAGTGCCAGTTCAGTGAATAAATATTTCAACGGTTCATTTCCATGGCATGGAAAATACTTAAAATTTATAAAAGCGAATTTTTTGAATAAATGTGTATTTTTTTATATTTATTTATACTTAATAAATATGATTTCAAGTATAAAAAATTTATTGGTTGGAGTTGATATTAATTTTTTTTTTAATTTTTTTCACAAGTTTTATAAAGATAAGTATTACTTATAGAACACAATCATAAATAAGCTTAATTTACTTTAAAATTCTACAAAATAATTAAAGTATAAAAAACTTATTTTTTAAGAATATTGTTTCAATTATTGTCATGATGTTCAGAAAAGTAGAAAAAAGATTAAGTAAAAATTGATTGATATATTAAATTAAGTTTTGTGAATGATTAAAAATTTAGTTATAAATTAAATATAAGGTAATTAAAAATCTGAATTCGAATAAATAATTCCCTAAACAGACTTGAGTCAATTGCAAATATATCGTAAAAGAAGACCTTAAAAAAAAGTTCACATTAAAAATTTTTTCTATCTAAAACCAAGCTAAATTTTTTAAACAGATAATAGGTTTCTGAAATCTTTCCTTTCATCATAATCTTTTTACAAGTAAAAAATTTTTTTCTCCTGTCGTTTATTTTCTATTTCTATTTCATATAATAGTTTAAACATAACGAGAATTTATTTTAATGACAAATTATAAAATTTGATGTCTCTATTAAACATTCTCTTTGAACTATTTGATATACAATGTATGTCATATGTCATTTCCATTTTTTTTTTCAAATTCGATTCTCTTTTAATTTAGATCACATTCTTTATTGATGAAATAAGTTTTTTTTTCCTGTAAATTTAATATTTGACTTTTTTTTGCTTTCATTAATTTTTTCCATGAATTTTTCAGTGTTGATTTAATAAACGATCATCCTTCCATAAGAAATCTTTGTGAAAATTTTAAGAAGTGTTGAGTGGAAAATATATTTTATTGATAATTTTTCGAGCATGGGTTGCATATAACAAATAAACTAAAGAAATAGTATCGCTTTCTATTCATAGAAAATATAAATAATATATTGAACATATTAAACTCAATCATTTGCTTTGCAAATATAAAAGTAACTTATCATTCAGTAGACCTATCATATTAATAAAACGGCTTATTAATGATGAATAAAATATTTCAAACTATTTTTGATCAGGATGATAATGAACTGTAATTTTGCCAGTATGCATATAAAATTTAGTCAAATTTAAAATAAGATGGCTGCATTTAAATTTATTTTTTATAGTCGTTTATCAAAATAAAAGAAAATTATCTGACAAAGTGAATATTGAATGTATTCAAGGATACCTATGAATCAATACTAAGGAATTCATTTATTTTATTATTGAATTTTATTTCGTCACCCAAGATAATTTAATTATTCGCAATTCATTACCGATTCACATTGACTTGACAATACTCACCGCTCTTCTTTTTTGTTATTCAAATATGAATTCAATATAAAAATTTCAAAATAGAACTCAAGCTATGAAATGGATTTTGTGAAGTGGAAAAATGTAAAGATTTTTATTTTAATTTTCATTTTTTCATTTATTTGTCTTTTTTTTCTGAAAATGATAATTAAGCGGATAACTTTTATTTTGATAATAGTTTTGTTCATTTTTTTTTTCTTTTTTAGGTTCGTTGCTTGTCAAATTGAAAAAAATATTGTGGTATAGATTTAATAAAATTTAAACAAAAATTCCAAATGCTTATTCAAGCAAATCTAAAATTATTGAATTATAATTTTAATTTTATCTCTTGAAAATTTTTTTTCAAAATTTACTATCAATAAAAATTAGCTGTCTCAAAAAGATTCTTATTTTGTTTTAATTGCTTCAAGTTGAAATATAAATTTGTTTCAAATTCTTTTCAACCAAAAAAAAATATAAATAAAATAAATTTTTTTTTGCTTCATTTGAAAAATTTTTCATATAAAATTACACATTATTTATTAATTTAAATTCATTTTGGATAATGCCTTTTTTAAGACATTTTAAATATTGAGCACATTCTATAAATATTTAATTTTTAGAATTTTTACAATCATTTATTTTATTTTAGACCAATTCATT
>BLXL01002655.1:0-10590 GCA_023170135.1 Acarapis woodi
AAAAAAAAGCGCTTTTTTCAAAAAATAAAAATACTTTACCAAAGGTATCAACTATTTTTGCAACAGACAAAAATTCTTTGATATAGATTTTATCAACATTTCTAGACTATAATTATTTCATTGCGAAATCATTTTAAAAATTTACGTAATTTATTTAGCTTAAATATTTTATAAATCAATAATGTATGACTGTTATAAAATAATTTGATGACGAATAAAATACTTTATTATTAAATTTATAAGTGCTTAAAAAACGAGTTGTGTTTACTTGATCTGTGTTGGGTAATATAATGTAAAATGGAATGAATAAATTTTAAATATAATGGTTATTAATTATAAAATCAGTTCACAAGCCTTATTAAAGAACTAAGAACCTTAAAATTGTGAGTAAATATTTTATATTTTGTCATATGTATTATTTGTAGTTTATTTTAAACCTACCTTGTAGCTTATGAAAAAAATAAAGAAATTATTCTGAATATTCTCGTTTATTTTCACAAAAACTTGGTATAATCTAAATTCGGTTTATATGATCAAAATAAGATGAAGAGAGAGAAATCATTGATAGATCATAAATATATTATATATATAACTATATATATAACTATATATATAAATAGATAAATAGAAATTTAAGGTAGATTCATGGTTCAAGAATGTTTTTGATATGGTTCGACTGAATTCGCAAATAAGACAATTCAAAGCTAAATTTGTAAATTTGAAAAATCCTAATTTTTTTTGCCCGTAATAAAACGGTGCAAATTTATGTATGAATCCAATATGTTTGAGAAAAGATTTTTGTGACCTTTAGAAATGTGTTTATCACCTGTCTTTACGTTCGTAATAAAAAAAAAACAATAAAAAGATGCAATTCACAAATTATTTTGATTACAACAAAACGACTATGATTCTTTAAACAAAACAACAATGAAGAAATAAAGCTAATTGGATTGTTGAGATAATGAGTTTAGTTTTATTTTTGTGTTTAATAGGTTGACCTAAAAGTACAATATAAATTTAAGATCCACGTTTCAAAAAAAATTACACGAAAATTATCGCATTTATGAGATAGATTTTTTTTTTATTGAAAAACTTTTTAGCTTAAAATCAGAAAAAATTCTAGTTCGAAAAATTAAGAAGGAAAAAATTCTAAAACAAAATTTGTTCTATAGAATTTTGTAATCTGTTTGGTTATGAAGAACATTTTTGAAATTGTGCTCAATATATAGGGTTGCGCACAGAGTGCATTAAAGTGTACGCAAATTGCCTGATTGCATTCTTCACATAATGACAAAAATATTTACAATAGATTATCACTTGGTTATAATTACCGATGAATAGGCTGAGAAAATTTTTTTTTTTAAATTTGAATAATCCTGTTCATCATCTAAAAACACTTGTTCAACTTTTTTTTTTTTTTATTATAATTTACACGCTTAGTATGATAATTTAAACAAATTAAACAAAATTTTCAAAGAAAGACGTAGATTGTATTTCATTCATCAATAATAAGACTAATCGCGATTTGCCATCTATTTGAAAAATTAAACTGGCAGTCAAAGATTATATTCTAAAATAATCTGAAATTCAATCAATTTAACTTAATTCGCAAGCTAATCATTAAGCTTTTAATACACCCAAATAAAACACAAAGACATAGATAAATAGTAAACAAAATAAGTTAAAAAAAAATGGTAATTCATAATTCGACTCTACTTAATTTAAAAGATTCTTTTCAAAAAAAAATAAATAGAAAATCGGAAGTTGACATGACTTAAGTCTGTTTTCGTTTTTTTTTTTTTTGTTTGCATCGTAAATAAATTTTTTTTTAAATATAAATCAATATATAACTAATAAAAAACTAATTCTCAATTCTATTTTTACGATTACAGAAATACATACCACCAATAGTTAATGATGATCACAACTTGGGTGGAAATTTTAACTAGCTACCTTAATTTTGGAAGTAATTGTAAATTGTGCTTCAAGACTATGTATTTGTTCTTCTTTTCTTTTCAAAATATTTTCATTTTAGATATTTTTAAGAATAGTCCTTGTTTAATTTTTTCACTTCTATTTCAGAAAATAAATTATGGTCCGGATTTGCCTTGTGTTATCTTGATCACCGAGAAATTAATTTGCATAAAAAAATGAATAAAATTCATGAATTGTAAATGTGAGTGGTCAACAAAGTTACATGATCAAGTTAAGACAAAACAGAAAATAATAAGGCATCAAAATTAGTTTTGAAATTATTGATAAGTAATCATAATTAAAAAGGCAGTCTGAAAAATAGAGGTAAATGGATGGTTATTTGGACACAAGAAAAGATATTCAAATGATTCAATTGATGATAAAAGAAATTTTTGTTTGAAAGTAAATAAATCAAAGTAAATGATAAGTTTGAGAATTTGGCTAAATTTTAAAAAGTTTAGACATTGAACCTAAAGCAGCTGATACGACACCTGTACTCTGTTGTTGACCTTGTTGGCTGTACTGATTTTGTCCGTATTGATGCTGACCATATCCAGTCATACCTTTAAAACAAATAAAAAATTAAATAAAGATTTAATTTATAAATAAATAATAAATTAATAATGATTGAATATAATAAAATTAAATGCACAAATTTTTACCTGTTTGTCCATGAGTTTGACCAAAGGCACTATGTTGTTGAGAGCTTATACCAGTTTGTGGTGCACCATAAGCACCATGAACACCAGTGGCTTGCTGGCTTGTTTGCATTAGTCCGGTATTAACAGGTTGTGTAGAGAATCTTTGTTGTTGCATTGATGCCGTATTTGATTGACTTATCATTCCAGTATGACCGCTTTGTGCGCCCAAGCTATGTTGACCAGCCAAATGACTCATGGTCGTTTGTTGTGCTTGAATTCCTTGCATTCCAGCTTGTTGTAGATTTCGATTTAATTGACCAGCACTACCTAAACCAGGTTGCATTTGGCCAGTAGATTGAACGCCAATTGTACCAGTGCCTAAATGAGTTTGGCTAGTACCCATTTGATGTGGTTGTTGGCCACTCATACCTACTACAGTTTGAGTTTGTGGCATACTATGCATTTGATTCATTGCTTGCATACCTTTTAAAAAAATTTTCGACATTTAATTAAGCTAAATATATTTTATTCGAATACATACTCTGTTGATTAATCATCTGTTGAGATTGTCCATATCCACTAGTGGTCGTCATACCCATTTGACCTGTCATAGTTTGTTGTTGAGTAGGTTGCATTTGACCACTAGACTGCTGGTTCACCGTTTGTTGGTGTGGCTGTTGATCTTTTTTACCCCCAAACAAACTGGATATAAGTGAAGTTTGTTGATGAGCCTGTTGTTGTGGTTGTTGTTGTGGATGAGGTTGTTGTGGTTGTTGTGATTGTGGCTGTTGTTGTTGTGGTTGAATGGGGGGCTGGACCATTGATTGTTGAGTCATTTGACCTGATTGGATAAATTGATTTTGGGAACTAATTTGACCTGGATGTTGTTGCTGGCCTAGTATTTGTGGTTGCTGTAATCCGAATCTCGACTGATTCATTTGGTTTAAATCTAATGATGTAGGCCTCTGTCTCATGCTCATTAATTGTTGTTGATTTAAAGACATCTGTTGTCCTCTTAAATTTCTTGCACTAGACGGATGTATGAATTGACCAGTTGAACTGTGTTTTCCACGACGACCTTCAGGTGGTGCGTCACTCAAAAAATTACTTGGAACCAATCCACGAATTCCATTTATCTAGAATGAAAAAAATCATTTATTTAAGCTTTTCAAATTGAAAAATAATTTTAAAAATTAGATAATTTCATACTTCTCCCATGAAAAATCCATCATCGTCCATATCTCCATACACATAAATTATATCGCCAGTACTAAATGCTAATTCCATCTGTTTAAAAAGAAAAAATAATACGTAAAAATTTTGAAAAATTTCTATGCAAATTTTTTACTTCTGCATCTGGATTTGGTGACAGTTCTAGAGGATCATAATCATAAAGAGCGACCATTCTACGGACTTGCAGATGAGACCACGGATCTTGTGCACTCAAAGCATTAAATTGTTGTTGCCTTAATATATTTGTCGGTAAACCTGTTTCTGGATCATAATTTATTTCGGATACCATATTACAAGGCACATAGCCATGTCGACCATTCGGCTATTTTTGTTTTTGAATGATAAAAAATTTTTCAATTTTGCATAAAATTTAGAGTTTTTTTTTCGTAAAAAATTTACCTGAGACCCTTTATAGAAACCATCAGCATCTTTCTCGCCGTAAATCTTGATAAAATCACCTTCTCTAAATGGTAATTCTTCATCAGCAGCATCTGGATTAGGTGACATAGTCATAGGATCATAATCATAAAGAGCAACAAACCATCTAAAGTTCTGTTTATTTTGTTGCATATGTTGATGCATTTGTAGCTGATGTTGTCGACCAGCTAGAACCGCGTTTCTCAAATGTTGACGTTGAGGAGTTTGCGGTGAAAAGCCAACTGTGAATAATTGAATATCAGTCAAATTAAACAAATATAAAGAGAATTAAAATTTTCTTTTTTAGTTTCTTACCATTATGAATTCCGATTTGATTCATATCACTGGGTGTTTCTTTGGTTATTTCTGAGAAAAATAAAAATTTTTATTAATTGACTAAATAAAAAGAATTTAAAAATTTATAAGTAATACCAATTGCTGGTATCGCCATACGATTCATAGTCGTGCCCATCATTGGATCTACAAGGCCAACTTGATTGACATCAGCTGCATATAAATCTTGACCAGTTGCTGATCTTGGCTGTTGTATTTGTGCCTGTTGCATGCCATATTGGCAAGGTAAAGGTGGTTGAACAGGAGGATGCAAATGATGTGAATGATGCATAGAGTTTTTTGAATGATGTTTCGTTGTGTGAGCTCTTAAATTTTTTCTATGTGATGTATATTTAAGTAAATCATCTGGAATTTGACACGGCATTGAATCATGTGATAATGTTTCTCCGCTTTTAGTTCTCACAGTAACGGTTTTTTTATGAAAGCTTTCCAGTTGGCTAATATCCAATAATGCATGATCAGCTAAATTAAAAATTAAAAATTTAATAATAATTTAACTTTGATTACATATATTTACCTGTAGGAGAATCGATTTCCGCTAGCTTTCTTTGTTGAGAAAATACCTAT
Organism: Acarapis woodi; assembly: GCA_023170135.1. NCBI lineage: Eukaryota > Metazoa > Arthropoda > Arachnida > Trombidiformes > Tarsonemidae > Acarapis > Acarapis woodi. The sequence continues at coordinate 5,187 of BLXL01002655.1, forward strand.
TGGAAAGTATAAAAAATAAAACAAAATATAATGATATTTTGTCGTAGACTCTAAAACAATATTTCTTACGCTGTAACCGGTAACTGGACAATTATTGCTAGTGCCAAATTGATCGAGAGTGACAGGAAGCCATGTGACTAGCAATGTTCCTTCTTGTGGTCCAGCTTCGACCTAATGCGAATGTTTGAATAATAAGTATCATTTTTCATTTGAAAAAAAATAATAAAAACTTTTTCCAATATTTGATTATTAATTTATTTTTAAATTTGAAATTTACCTGTACATCTACAGGTGGCTCAGGTAGACTTTTCGGTAATGTTTTGAAATCTACATAAGTAGTCAACATTTCCATTTTCTTTGGATTTTTAGAATCAGTACTTAAAAGTTTACCGGGTTTAGCCCGTACTGAAACCCTATACAATGTGTTTGATGATAGACCAGTTATCAGATGTTTATAATGAGTAGGAGGCACAGTTTTGACCTCGACAGAATTTACAGCAACTACATGAAAAAAATTGGAATTGCATGGTAACCATGAAATCAATGCAGATTCGGAAGTGATGTTGGTTGATTTAACACAACATGGTGCAAACGGGACATCTAAAAATTGAATAGATTTTAAAAAATTTGAAAAATTTCATTTAAAAAAATTTTAAAAATAAATTATATAAATCAAAAAATTTAAAAAAAAAATAAAAAAAAATAAAAATCTCATAGAACATTAGATGAGGTACTGCTGGTAAATTTTTCAAGAAAATAATTTTTTCAATAAAAAAAGTTTAAAAAATGAAATTTAAATCGAATTTGATATAATAAATTGTAAATCATTTGTTAAATTAATCTATCGTATGGCTTCTAAACAGTACAGAAAATATGAGCATTTAAAGCGTATCCTAATGGCAACAAAACAATCTAATTATCTGAAACATTAATGGACTGAAGTATTATAGAAAAAGAATGAAAAATCTATAAATGCGCCTTTTCAAAATTAATGCTATCGTAAAACATATATCGGTTACATTTAAATAAATTATGAAAATTATTTTTCTCAAGAAAATGCTTGGCAAATATTAAAAAGTAGTTATCAAAATCTTTACTTTGAAAAAAAACATTCAAATTTTGTAATGATTAAACTTACTCTTTCCAATAATTATAGTGCATGCTGGATCCCTTGACATGTTACCTTGAGCTGTTACCGCGCGTATACTAATACGATGTGGCTAAAAAAAGTAAATTCAATAAAAAAAAAGTGAGTTCGATAATATCAATAAAACAAAAATTTGTAATTTGAATTTACAATTGATGAATCCACCCCCTCGACCAATGCTTTAGTTCTTTCTCCTGATGGAACAGATGCCTTCAATACGCCATCCACATAAATATGATAGCAATCGATCAAACCTCGAGGGCAATCGGGATGTAACCAACCAATCAAAATAGACTTGTGCAATTGTCGTTCGAGTATTAGACGTTTAGGCGGAGCGACTAAATTATACAAACGATTTATATGATTTTAAGTTAATAATAATCAATATATAAAGAGATTATACTCTCATTTGCTTAAATTACCTGAATCTCTAGAGGCCAGTGCTTGAGCACGTTCCACATCCGATAAATCTTCTTCATTAATATCTTGTGATTCAGCTAGATCAATGTAATCATTCATTCGATGAAAGTCTTCTGTTAAATATTAATTTCAAAATTAGTGAAGGAAAGAAAAATTTTTAGTCATATAAGAAAGCATACCTGGGGCGAGAAGATGTTGAAAATTTGTGTGTGACATTGCATCGGTTAAAAGAGCATCATAAAATTCAGGTGGAAAAAGACTTGCAGTGGAATCAAGCGCTGAATTCGAAAAATCATTGTTCAATCCAAACCCTAATTGTAAACTTCCAGTGTCTTCTAGTAATGATTCCAAATTTTGTCCATATAATATATTTGATTGAAATTCATAGAGATCTAAGAAAAAATAAGTCAGAAATAAATCTTACAATATTTGAAAAAAAAATTTTAAGATACTCACCTTCACCAGTTAGCTTTTCAACAAAATTTGATGGCACCAAACCTTTTCGACCATCTAAATGTTCACCATAATAAAAACCATCTTCATCAAGATCGCCCTGTACAAGCAAAAAATCACCTGCGTTTAAATGCAGCTCAGCCTCTGGATGTTCATTTGGACTTTGTTTAAACGGATCGTAAGAGAAACGTGCGATAAACACCCTAAATCTACCTCTATTAGCAATTTCAATCGTATCTACAATATCCCCTGCAACGCGTATTTCATTGGCTGTGTAAGCTGGAGCAACATTCATAGCTGTTGATTGGTGATGCTTCTGTTGTTTTTTTCTAAAAATTTGTTGATTTAATTGTTTTTGTTGAGTGTTCACATCATTTAATGTTGGTCCAAATGCTGAAGTACTTGTCAATACCGGTTGACTGAGCGTTTGAAGATTTTTATTGTCAAGAAACGATGATTTTAGTTGTGAAGTATAATTAGTTAATCCAAGCGAAGTTACACCAGAGATCGCTGATGGAATCAAATTCGAGTAGCTAGGATCATTTGTGTTCTCGAGTGTATTTAATATATTTTTGTTAGTAAATGTAGATAAATTTAAAAGATTACTTGTTGTACTGTTGAGAGTGGGCAACGAAGAATGTAATTGTGTCAAATTGCCAAGTAAAGCGTTGGATTGAAGCGGTGTTGATTTAATTTGATTGGTACATGAGGATAGATTAATGGCAGTTCGTGCTTTTTGATGGTTTAGATCAAGTTCAGCAAGCTTTTTATTATCTTGATCGAGTTTAGCCATTAAATTGTCCAATTCTTTCATGCTGTACATATCTTTTGTTAAAATAAAAAAAAAATCATAATTTATTTTCTTTCTTACTATCATTATTTAACGAGTGATATAGAAAAATACAAAGTGTACTCACTTGATGTTTTCGGCAAATTAGATGTATTTTTAATCTGATTATCTAGTGAATCAACTGTTTTGTGTGATAATTGTTTGGTATGATTATTATTATGATGTTTGAGTATATTTTCGGCATTCCTAAGTTCAGTCATTATCTCGTTTTTGCGGACTTCTTCCTTCAATTCTAGTCGACGTATCTCATCGAGTATACCATCACCGAAATTCTTGTCCAATTTACTTGAATGCTTTTCAACTCCTAATTGTTTGTTTTTAAAAGGTTTATCTAGTAAATCGTCATATTTATCCAAGTCTGAATGTTTTCGATAATCAGCACCTGTATCTGTATCATATTGATTATAATAATTATCCAAATAACTACATCTTTTGTCTATCGTATCACTTTTATTTTCTATACTTGATTTGTATGGTCGATCTTTACTAAAATCTATTGTTAATTTACTCTTATTTTCCACCTGATTATCTATCGAATCTAGCTTATCTTTGCTTAAATCAATAGATCGTCTTAAATCAGATGATTTACGATAATCTAATTTGCGTAATTCACCTGTTTTACTGGTTTGCGTTTTATTCGCATTTTCAACTAGACTAGTTAAATTACGTTTATTTAATAATTTTCTATCTTCATTTAAGTTAAATTCCAAATTTAAGTAGTCACTTTGTTCACTCGTACTACTACAATACTTTTTATCTAATATATTTTTATTTAAATCATCATACTTTCGATTATCGACTTTATTTTCAAAATTTTTATCCCTGTATGTATCTTTGTATGTATCTTTAAGCGGATCTTTATAATTATCGATTGAATTGTCTCTGTAATCAATATCACATAGATCATGACTATATCTTTCTATTAGTGCTTGACGATTACTAATCAGATCATCGTCTCGTGAATATTTACGATGCCCAGTTGGGGATAGATCATTATCACTATAGCTGTTGCGCTTGTTTAATTCAATTTTTTTGTAAAATTGTTTTGTTGTGCCGAACTTTGCTTTCTTTGTTGTATAATCACCAGTTTGCCTATCATCATCATTGTTTATGTGACTATTGAATTTAAAATCATTTAAATCATCCCTAAAATTCATTTTAGTTGTTTGGAAGGTCAATCAAGCTTATAATTTTGATAGTCCGCAAGATTTGAAAAATTCACAATATATTTATTGAGAACTATTAAGAACTACTTCGTTTTTTATTTTATATATTATTTTTGATTCTTTGATAACGGTAACAGCTTAATTTTGTTTCATAAAGGCCTGTAAGAAAAAATAGATTAGTAATTAAAAATTTTTAAAATTAAAAATTGTTCAATTTTATTTTCTCAAGTAAAAATTTACTTTGCCTAAAATCTGCTAATTAAATTCAGTCAAATTTATTATTTTTTTATTAATTAATGAAAAAAACAAAATTTATTTTCACAATTTTACAAACGAAAAATTTTATATTTCAAATATGTAAGCTTCTTTAAAAAATACAGAATTCAAATAAATGTCTCACGGGTCGTTGAAAATGTTTAGATTTTATCATGCAACTAAATAAACTATAAATTAGCGTCAAAAAAAAAAAAAAATTATTTGGTGAAATTGTGTGCCAAAACTTATGGGTTTCGAATGATAAAGATTTCTCAAAAAGTCAATGTGTCAAATATATCTATAAGTAAACAATGAAACAAAAAAAAACTTACTTGTCTTTTACAAAACTTATAAAAATATATAATTATCTTGGTCCGAACCTTACAAGTCTTGATTTTTGTTATATGATTTCAAAAAAGATTTAATTATTTTGGTAAGTGTCTTAATAGAAAATGATTTTCTTTAATTTCTTAACGAATTAGTATAAGTATCATACGCGATTGATTGATTAATTATAACGAGATATTGTAAATAAAAATATCTAGAGCTTATGAACATATTTTTTTGTTCATTTGGAATCATTAAGTTGATAATAGTATTAAAAGAAAAAAGAAAATTTTATGATTTTGAGTTAATCAATCACACAAATTCTATCTAAGAAACGATTCAGAGGCTTTTTATTGATATTTTAAAATCACATAAACAAGGGTAAATATATTTTTGTGTTTTTACACGAACATAAAAAAAGCTCAATATACAATTCAAAATTAGGTGAATAAATTTTTGGTTGGTTAAAGGTGAAAAAAAGTTTCCGGCTTTCAAAATCTTGATCTTGAAACGGCAAAAAAAAAAAATGAAAATCAAAGTTCCGAAAACAAAAAAGTAAAAAAAATTTCAATTTAAATTAACATAATAATTGATAAAAATTAAAATAATTCCAATAACCGCTTTAAGCGCACCTTTGAACATTTTCAAATTGTAATTAATACATAAAAATTCATAGCAAGAGAATATAATGAGTTGTTTAGAAATTGTAATATAGTGAGAAAAGTAATGAATTTTTAGATGAAATCAAGATTCTAATCAGGAATTTAAAAAAAAATTTTTATTAAA
>BLXL01002659.1:0-12603 GCA_023170135.1 Acarapis woodi
TACAAAATTTTTAATACATTCACTTATTGAAACAATAAATATTACTGAAATTGATAAATGCAAAGACGCAAAAAGAAAATAAATTAAGATAAATTTAAATCTCAAAACTGTCCTCTATTTGATAAAGATTAGCTTAGAGATAGATAAATGATTAACAGTTTGCTTAGTCCATTTTGTTTGTGTAAAGATGGCCTGCTTAAGACTTGTTATTCAACTTTGAAGCCGTTCTACTAAGCAGATCATAAATTTTTAGATCAGGTTTACAAACAAAAAAAAATTGGAACAAAACAATATCACTTTTTACGAAAATGAGAAAAGGGCGATGATCACAAGAAAGCAAAAGAAAATAAAATAAAAAAACAAAAGATGAATAGGTATAAATTATGTGTGCAGATTCAAGCATCGACATAAGTAAATTGTTCGTGTAGACGTCAAACATTACTGGTATAATGTGCATGATTTAGATTTTGTCTGTAATTTAAATTAAAATTTAATAGTATGTTCAAACGCTTTAAGTCTAATGCTTATAGTGATTATTGAGTATAATTCATTGGTCAAATGTGAAGAAATTTACTCTTTTTTTTTGGTCTATTTATACCATTCATTTAATTCTTTCATACTATCGTTTCAGATAACCTCTAAATGCGATAGTCTAATGCTATTTCTGAGAGATAATGGTAGTGTCGATATTTTTAGCTCGCCAGTAGTAACTAGATCACATGAACAAATTTTTCTACTCTTATCCAATCATTATAAATCGATAATTTGGACGAAATGAAAAAATTTCTTAAGCACATTTTAAATTTTTTAAATTCAAATCATAATTTTCGACAATGTTCTTTTATTTCTATCATTTCAACATTTCCTAATAGTTAAAATAAAAATAAAATGATTCTCAATACTTCTAGATTCCTCTTATTTTTTTATTTTTAAAAGGCTTTAATTTTTTTTTTAAATTTTTGTATTTATTACAAATTCTTTCCAGAATCGGTTGAAATGTACAAAATTCGTCGCATTCTATTTAATCATATGGCACATTTTCTTAAATTTCAAAATTCATGTTTTTCTTGGTAATTATCTTATTTATAAATTTTGCTAACTAAAATTCCATTCGACTTATAAAATTTATAAATTTAATTTGTTGTGTAACGATTGCATTTGCGGACTAATAGATTAAATTATATGATACTATTTTAGCAAATTCAAGTAAATACAAAAAAAAACTATCGAACAGTCTTGTTTGTTACGAACTTTTATGCTTCACAAAATTATTTTTGATTGTCGTTTGAAATTAAAAAAATTTGAAAATTTCTTAAAATGGTTTCGAACTTTCAAATTTTTTTCTCATTTTTTTTTAAATTCAACTTTTTTTTTATTTTTTTTTTTTCAAATAGTCTTAGAAATTATAATTTAAAATTATGTTTTGAATTATATTTCAATATTAAAAAAATAAAAAAGGAAAATTCCTTTCTAATTTCAAAATTTTTATAAGTGAGATTCTATTTTCTTAAAAATTATGGAGAATGTTACTAAAATTCTTGAATAAATAATTTCAAAATTCTCAGATTCAACATGTCTAAAAAATAAGAATAGCTTTTCTAATTTTTAGTTCGAATCATTTTTTGCTGATTAAATTTTAAAAATTCAAACAATTTCTGAAATTCTTTTAATATTATACGCTAAATGACCAGTTGTTATATCATAGAATAAAATAATTTTTTTTTTTGAAGTTTTTTGTAAAAGAAATCAATAAAATTGATTTAAAACCGGAAGTTCTTTAATCACAATATTGAAAACGTTCTTCTGAACAGCATACGCACAGATGGCAGTACTTAAATTTTAAACTTTTAGGTATTAAATAATTTTATTTATCACTTTATAGTTCGAAATTATTTTTGTATCATTATGCTAAAAAAAATTCGAAATATTTAAAAATCTTTATTACCTTCGATAGAAGATCATTAAAATGACAATATATTATCGATATTTAAAATGACTCAATAACTAAAAATGAAATGCCTAATGGAATTCTTTGAAATTGACGACTTTTAATAATGAACCTGTATTTGTTTGAATGATTTAAATCAGTTGGTTAAATTTTTAATAAATAATCGTAGTTCTAGTTTTTTTAGTGTAATTTTGCAAGAAGGCAAAAGTGAATATTTGTTAAATGATATTAATTATTAATAAAATCCAGGCATAGTTTGATAAAATGATTGTTTATAAACTGTTTAGTATAAATAGTAATTATGTGTTTAATTTTGTTCGAAAAAAACTGTTTATTTTATATATATTTTGGTATTTTTATAACTTTTTTTGTCGTTGTTAAAAGCATTCATTTTTTAAGAGCAAAATGTATGTTTTTATGTGATGATAGTTAGCAAGTGAAGTATTTGTAAAATGAATGTTGGGCTAATGTTACTTATACTTTCAATAATTCATTTTAGACTCAATTCGACTAACTTTTTACTGATTCTACAGAGTCGAATTCGCACATTTCCCCTATTTGAAATGTGTTGAAGAAGTTAATAATTGAAATTTAGCGATCAAAAGAAGTCGAATAGTTAAAATGGAAAAATTTTTAAAAAAAGTTCTACATGCATTTTAACTATCTATCGATAGCGGTGAGTCAATAGCACAAATATCTTGCAGTATAACGAAAAAAAAAATGGTGTAAGACATTTCACATTGACAACTAAATGTAAGGTGATAATAACAGTTAGTAAATTTTTAACCAAAAGTGAACAATGTTCTTAGTAAAATAAAATTGATGGTTGTAGTCTGTGAGTAAAGAAATTTAGTTGTCAATCGAGTGCGTTTGAGAGATAAGTTTAGGGGATTCTCAAAGATAGTTAAAAGAAAATTTTTTTACTTATACTTAGTGTATGTTTTAGAGACTGGGTAACACATTATGATATGTATTGCGAGATATCTATTATGAGATAGAAGAGGAGAAATTTTGTTTCGCCCATACATTGTATCTTATTCACACAGTACGAAAAAAAGAACTTTTATCAGATGGAATAAAAGTATTACGAATCTTTAACGAACTTCGACAGCGCAAATTTTTAGTTCAAATTAAAATTTTTAAAAATTCAAGTCTATACACATATTGAGCGGAAAATTTTACGAACTTAGTTTAAATAGGTTTGCGAATGTACACATTTGACAGTTGTATCATGTAGATCTCGCAATAATCAGTTGCTTATGTATGCCGGGACCATATATTTAAGTATAAAATTTTATAAAAAAGTTTAAACTAAAATTTCTCTATTTTTTTTCCCTAATTTTCGGCAACAAGTTGCTCACAAAATGTTGAAATTCATGACTCTACTTGAAAAAAATTTCACTCATAACTTTTTGTTTGGATTTTTAACATTTAAAATCTATTTTTACAATTTTAAAACCTTCTGTATAGTTTACAATTTTTTTCTAATTTGAGGAGAGAGAGAGTTCAAAATGAAGCGCCTCTTTTTCTGAACGGACATTTTTTTGTTATCTAAGTCGTCGTGAACATTAGTTACTTACTCTTACAAAAGAAAGACTCGTGTAAGTTCAGAAATGAACTAATATACAAAAATTTGACTAAAAAGTTTACCCAAAGTTTCGAAGAAAATTTTTTCTTTTTCAAGATAGAAACAATTAGTTTGGACTGAAAATGTAATACTTGAATATGCCTGATTTGATCACAAGTAAGTAGTTTAGTCAAATTATCGCTTTTACTTTATTTTGGATATTTTTAAATCACAACTTTTTAAATTAAAAGAATTTTGTAACTGAAAAGATTCAAGCCCTAATATACATGTGTCTATTTTAAATATAACAAAAAATTTTAAATAAACGATGCTTAAAATAATAAAACATAGATAATATAAGTAAGTTTTGTATAAGTATAAACCTTGAAGAACTTAGATAAGATGAGTATTAGCTATTCAAATGATAAAATTTAAGAGTATACGAAAATCATAATATTACCCATGCCTTATAATCATGTTTGTTAATTTAGACACAAAACAAGCTTCCACTTGTTTTACTAGTAAATATTGCAATCAACCAAGTTGCCTTGTCTAAGTAGGCACATAATGAGCGCACTCACACATTTTAGAGATCATATTTTAGGTATCATAAATGCTTAAATCGGACGTATAAATGAATTTAGTATTCATTGATACTCAAGACAGAATTTTTAAGGTACATTAAACGTCTCTCTTGAAAATGCTTGACTATTAACATCTGCAATTCCTCAAAGTTTAAAACCTATTCTTAATAAATTAGAATTTTTAATATTTATACGAAATTTGTAACCAGTTATCATTTATTATATAAGATAATTAGTCTATTTAGTTTTAAAATGTGAATTTTAAATTTGACTTATTTAAATAATATTTAATGTTCAAAGTCAATAATCACAATTAATCACAAAATAAATAATCATTTAAATTCATATTTTTTTTAAAACTCAAAATTGGAAATTTAAATTTTTCGCGCCACAAAGATTTGAAAAACAATTTAGATACATACAATAATTTTTTTTCATAAATAGTTAATTTAATTGCTTATCAACAAATTGTAAAAAAAATTGTCTTTTAATTTATAAATATAAATAATTCATAAAAAAGAACATTTCGATTAGTTAATTTAACTTTCGTGTTGTTTAAATAATTAGTCCAAACTAAATTTTTTCTGAAAAAACCATGCTATTCTACGTTAAGTGATGACTAATTAAGATACTTTTTGTTATAAGTTAATATACTAAAGATTTTTATCTCAGTCATCTTTTAGTACTTCAATAATGATTTCTTATTTTTATCTATTCGACTGTTAAATTTACCCATCAATCAAAACAAGTTTCAATTATCAAATAAAAAAAAGTAATTTTTCAACTCTTTTTGAACGCAATAAAAAGATGTTAAGCAAAAATGATCAAATAGGAGCGCAATTTTGCCAAAAATCTTTCCAACACTTAAAACATGATACAATGTGACAATTATTATGAAAATAGCTTTTATTCAAATGAAAAAATTAACAATTTATAAAAAAAAAATTTACTTAGTATCACACATTATAAATAATGAAATAAAATTTAATTTATTTACACATTTGCTTATTGGTTAAATGATATTAAGTGACAATAATTGTAAAAATTAATTAAAATACTATTAATCATTTTAAGAATAATTCTTAGAAAAATCAAATAAATAAGCAATTATTGAAATTGAATTATATGCTATTTCGTTTTTTGAGATTTCAATGAATATTTTTTCAAATTAGCGAGATAAAAATGAATGCATGTTTCTTTCCTAGTGTTTTTTTTTTTTTTTTTATTTTTTTCCCTTATTTTCTGTATTATTATTATTTTTTTGTAACGAATTATCAATTTTATATTACTTTTTATAGCACAATATATTTAAGCTTCTCTTTCGGTTTGCTTTTGAAAACTTTATGATGCATATCAACAATTTATTTTGATAATTCTGAAATATTCATAACAATTTGAATCCATAAAAAAGAAGACATCTTTAAAAAAAAAAAAAAATTCAATGCACTATTGTTGAGCACGCGATTCGCGATCCCAATAATCATATTTTGAAGAATCTTTGATTAAATGCTTGCGTAAGAAACTAAATTTGCAATAATTTAGAGGTTAAAAATCTTTAATATTTAATTCACTTGGGTGAATATTTTGTCGAAAATGATTTCAAAAGCGCCTCTTTTAAGATGCCTTTGAATGTTTGATTTCTATCTCAATATTCTATGAATATGTTTGAAGAAAAAGAAATCTTACTCTTTTTTTAATGCTAGAATAAATAAGACATAAAAGTGCTAATTATAAAATTTTTACATTTTTTGTTCCTTGCTGCAACAAAGCAATGTGGGTTTATAGTCATCTTCGATCTAAATGAGAACTGCAAACTTTGTTTTTTATGTTAGAAATTTTTCTTCACTCAATTTTTTATTATTGATATGATTTGAAGAACTTAATATATTTTTGGGCATTGATCTATGCGAATTTTTTTCGATGAAGTCATTATTGACAACGACTAAAGTTTAAATAATACAAATCTATATTCTATTATTAAGAGAATCTTAAAATATATTTTCATCTTTTTTAATAATATATTCTAGCTTATAATATATGATAATTGACATGAAAGGAGAGCACGCGAAATTAGCCGGCAGCATTTTTTTAAAATGCACTTGTCCTACCCCAAAATGAATAAATATTTTGAAAATATATAATATATTTTAATTTTTAAAATTTTTTCTTTTTTTTGGAAAAAGTGCGCAGGTGAAATCAAAAGATCGAATACAATAAATGGCCCAACTTATATGTGACATCAAGCATCTTTATATTATCGTATCATATAGATTCACATTGAGATATTTACATAAAAAAGCATATCAAGCTTAAAAATATATTATTTACATGATTTCCTGCTGAAATTTTTTTTTTAGTTTCAAAACAATGTCGATACTTCCCCTTTTTAATTTCTAAATTGACGCCACTTTCAAGTTATTATAACCTTGCTCAGATCTATGCGAATTAGACTTGCTATGCGTTTGACCTATTGATGCATGAATCTTTTATATTTAGCTTATTTTCAGTATTTTCATGTATATATTTGCTTTTTGATTTTTTGTTTCTTTTCGAAATTTTGAAATTTCTTTCAGAACTTCTAATAAAAATCTTCTGCAAAGAAGAAAAAAGCTTTAAAAACTTGTCCCGCTTTTACCATGTGATGAAAGGTAGTGGTGCTATTCAGACATTTTCCAACATCTAATCAAAAAAGTAATGTTGTTAATGAATTTTAAAAGTTTAAGTGTCACATGTTAGCTCCAATGTAATGAAGCGCTGAAAAAATAGTATAAGCGAATACTACTCACTTCATAGTTTGTGATTATTTAGTGGAGTACAAATTCATTTTTTACAAAGTACTTTTTGCACAATTTTTCGGGTTCTAAAAACACTATATTAAATATGAATCATTTAAATTATCACATAAATTATAAAGCAAATGTGTGTGAAATTAGGATGAGAAGATATACACTATTATCATGGCTTTTATTTTGTTCAAATAACTAAATGATATATCTGAGATTTTTCTTAAATTTTCTTAACTCTAGACAAAATAGTAAAATACTAAATACAATTTTTTCCAATATACCTTTTTAAATGATAAATTCTAATAAATATTAACTTTTCTCAATGATCAATATTCGTTTAAAATGTTACAATATTCAGACCACCTTCGCTTTTTCTTTAAACTAAAATTATCATAAAAAACGTACTTGTTACCAGTCGAAAAAAAAAATTTATTTTGAAAGATGCTCATGCATAATATCTTAAGTGTAGCATCTTACGGATACGGTTTGTTGAGCGTCAAGTTTGAAGCGTTAGATGAACAATTTCATTAGTGCAGCAGGATACGCATTTCGACATGCTTTGCTTTGTTTTTTAATTATTCTATTCACATGATTACCTGCAAATTTCCTAGAATCGCAAAATGATTTAAGAACATTGAGTGATTCAATGCACAGAAAACGAAAACCAGATAAAAAACAAATTTAAAATTATCTCATGTTGAATAACTTGCATTTTTAAGGCTAGAAATAATTTTTGATTTTCATCTTTCGAAATATATTCTTTTTCAATCTTATAAATTGAAATCAGTTTGAAATCTTGATCTCTATTTACGATTAAAAACTTTTTGACAGTCGAATAAATTTTTAGGGTCAAAAAATTAAATTCTGTCGCCACCAAAAAAAAAAAAATAATTAGCCTGGCGATAAAGTATTGTCTTTTAATTTTTTGGAAGCAAAAATTATTACAATAAAAGTTGTATGATATATAATATTTGAGTTAACTCGAGTGATTTTCGCTAATTGTTTGGAAATTCTAAATTTTAATTTTTTAAGCTCAAATAAAGATCAAATTCGGTGTTAGCTCATGAATAATTTTTGACCGTAAAGCAAAAATTTTTTTACATTTTTAAAATCTGATTCTCATTTTATAGCCAAAAGCATTAAATATGTTGTCAAACAGAAAATATTTGTCACAGGATTAAATGATTTTATTACGATAATAATTTCAACATGGTATTTGGAGATTTGTTAAACAAATCATTGGCCTCATTTTTATTATTTTTTAAATTTGCAGACTTAAAGTTAATTAAACTTTAAAACCACATCAAATGACTAGATTGCATTATTACAAGAATATGCAAATGTTTCATATTAGTGACTTCATCTTAATGCTGAAAATTTATTTGAAGGGATGCAGTGCTAGTAGATCATTTTACCCCACTGCTTAGGAAAAAAAAAAAACAATTAAGTTTAGCGAATTCATTTTCAAATACTGGTCAGCGAGTGAATTAATTTATGTATTTGCACATATCGTTTCAAAAATACGATTTTATGCTTTAAATTTGAAAATAAACACATTAAATTAAAATAGTCTAAAGTTTTTTAATAGGCAAAATTTTACAGAAAGTATATTCTTAAGATATTTCAATGATATTCAATTTCAAAAAATATACATGCATTAATTTTTTAAGATTCTTAAAATACACAAATTCATAATACTAAAATCGAACTGGACGAGGGCGGATAAAAAAAAATTTCTTGAGAATCTTCGACTTTCTGAAAGATAGAGAAATCTTTCAGGAAAGAAGACTCTTTGCTTGGGTGGATTGAATATAATTGCAGTTCAATTTTCGAAAAGGCACATCTTTTTTTAAATTTTAAATGGCCTGGGGAAATTTCATTTTATTCAATAAAAAAAATGTCGATGAAAGTTTAAAAGCGTTTCTGTCCAGAATTGGCATATAAGTATAAAAAAATTTAAAAAAGGATGAAATGGGCCGGCATACTATTCAAGAAAATATTTTTTAAAAGAAGAAAAAAAAATTTTAAATTCGAAACCGAGTCGTTTTTTTCGGAAAAAATATAATAATCAGCCAAATGAAACAATTATGCAAATATTTTCTTGAATTTCTCTAGCCGGAAATAAAGTTCAATGAGTTTTAAATCAAAATTTTTTCGAATATGTTTTACAATCTATTAGGTGTGTTTCATTTTGTTTCAAAATTTTTCTCTCTAAATATCATCTAAAAAAAATTTTTTCTACCTGTGAGTAATATTTGATAAATTTTAAATGAAATCCAAAAATATTTCTCGAAATTGAGAGATTGAAAAAAATGGCAATTTGTCCGCCTTCTTTACAAATTTTTGATCATTTTTTTTCTAGATTTCGCGCGACAGGAAGTGTGTTCTTCTTTTTTTACACTTAATTACTTGGACTTTTGTAGGAGGCGTACATAAAAAGTGTGATCTGTTTAGCTTGAATTTGAAATTCTAATTAACCAATTCATGATTTGAGTATAATTTTTATTGTGTTATACATTCTATAATTTAAGTTTCACTATTTGGTGTTTTTTCCTCAATTCATAAAATTTTTTTTAAAATATGACATGCACAACAGCAAACAATTGCGAAATATTGATTGAGAACATATCCACCTTTCAAATTGTTCAAATTTTCGTTCATTTGAATTTCTAAAGTTCATAATGAAGTAAAAAAATCGATTTTTTCCTCGATATGAAAAATTTGTCGTGTGTCAACGTGAAAGTGATTTGTAATGATCTTAATTTTATAAATTTTTTATCCATTTAAAAGTCTTATTAATATTGAAAATCATTCAAATCTATTTGTAATTAAACCTTGTCCATATAGTGATAGAAGTTTAGTATAAACAAAAACGTTAGATATACAAATATTAAATTTAAAATTGAAAATTGAATGTTTCTCTAAAAAGCTTTGTGTTTTGCATACCTTTACACAACAAAAATAAAATTTTTAATCAAGTATTTCCATGTATAATTCGATTTATATGAATATTTTTTTTTATTTTAAAAAACTTCTTTTTCATAAAATTTTTATTCGATGGTTTGTAGCATTTTACGAAGTAAAATAAACGTTTTACCAAATTAATTAATAATTTGAGTCGTTTTTCCCTATATTGAAATCTCTGACTGGAAAAATAAAATTTAGTCGAGATTCGTAGAGAGCAGGTAATTTTTGATTATTCAACAATAAAACAGTTATCTTTATTTTAAAATCAATAATTAAAATCAAATTTTCGTATTTGGCGTGCTAGAGGCATGATTGCTTCATTTAAGAATTTCTGTAGATTTTTTTCGCGCACAGAGAAAAAATTAAGTTCTGAATAAATATATATATAAATTTTTCAATTAATATCTTTTTTATTTTTTAATTAATATTCAGCTATGCAAATGTTTTCATCATCTAATAGCTATTTTCGTATTTTTCGAATATAAAAAATTGTTTCACAATCATTTAAATTTTTTAAAAAGATCGATGAATCAGTTATTTTATTTCTAACTACTATCTGTACTTTTTGAAAATTATACTCATATATTTAGTATTCGTTGTAAAAATTTTCTTTTGGATCTTTACAGTTATAAGAAAATTATTTCAAAATATATATTTTACAAAAAAAAAAAAAATTTTTTTTGATGTTTTATGTTTTATGTTTGCACGAAAAATTCGCGATTCATGTAGCAATTTGGATTTATGGCAATTTTCTTAGCTAGATAGATAATTTTAACATAAAATTAAATGCATGTAAATATATATATAAATGATAATAAATAATAAATATATATGTCTAAATATTGTTCAGCAAATGGCAAATCTAAGCAATAAAATTTGGAATAAATTTTTTTTAACAATTATTTGGGGTTCATTAAATATTGATAATGAAATTTACTAAGTTTTATCATATTATATTTGTGAAAAAAATCGTTGTAAAAAACGTCTATCAAAAAAAGTGAAAATAAATAAAATAGAAAATTTTCAATGAAATTTCGCATTTAAAATTTGTGTTCACCATCGAATTAATTAAATTTTTATCAAGTATTTAATTAATTGACAGATTAATTGGATAGGCGAAAGAATTTTTTTGCTATTGAGATCAAAGTAGCAGCTATAAAGAATCAGATAAGTTAGATGAAGAGATAGAAATAATTAAGAATTAAAGGTTTATATATACTATATAATATACATTCACAAATATAAAAAAGTAAGAAAAGAAATTAATATAATTGGCTTTAATATATCGGTCAATAAATTTGTTCATCATTTCAAGTGAATAGGCGTAAGATCACTGAATAAATTGATAATCAAATTAGCTTTCTATAACATATTTTAACTTAAAATTTTTACTTTGAATGAACAAAATTCTCATAATAAATTTTATTAAGTAAAAGATATAATGAAATACGTTTCGGGAAAAAGATATTTGATTTTGAAAAATACCAAATTTTTTTTTCCAGCTAATCTGTTGATGTTCAAATAGAAATAATTTTTCAAAAGGACTCGAGAGGTGTCTTTTTCTTCTTTTTTTTTGTTAATTCATTTGAACGTTGTGAGGTAAAGAAAAAAAATTCATATAAAATTTTTGATTGATAAAACATGGAAAATATTGTAAATTTTTTCAACTCTATAAAATTGAATCTATTATAATATTAGCTAAAACCTATTTTGGTTAGAATAATCTAAAAACTTAGCTTCACTAAAAAATGAAATTAAAAATTATAAAATAATGATAATTTTTATTATAATAAAAAGTAGCCGGTCAATTACAATGAGTCAAAAGAATTGACCAAAAAAGACATCTGCTTTCTATTGAAAGCTTTTTGCAGAACTATTGAGCAGTATTAATATGAAAAGAAAAAAATCTTTAGATTAAAATGAATCATACTATAAATTATATGAATAGAGAAGATGGATTAAAGGAATGATTACACAAGAGCAACAAGTCAAAATTTAATCAAAAACACACGGCTTCTATTTCACACGTACTTAATACGCATTATATAAATATGTTGGCAAATTTATATATTTATTAGAAACTTGGTAATGTTGGCATTATAAAATTCACTTGTTCATTTTTCATTGAGAGCATGTAGCTGTGAATTTCAGCGAAAAGGCATACAAATTTTTAATATGATTTCGGCCTATTAATTGATGTTCAACTTAAAAAATGTAATAAAGTAACAAATGCGTTTCAAGATTTTAAAAATATACAAATCTATTTACAGTAAATTCAGTAGGCTAAAAGTTACCTGATACTTCTAAAGTAAAAAATTTCAAACACTAAAATACAGCTTATCAAACCTCCACGTTGATTAATGCTCACCGATCAACTTATTCTTTACACGTCGCGGCTTCCAACTGCGATTTACTATAGAGTATACGCACGGTCTTCATTGATCACTCTAAAAAAACACTTTGTGTGCTTATCGTAAATATAAACTGAATGCATATATAGATAAATGGAAATGTATCTTGATAAGGTTTTCTATTAATATTTATCAGAACATATAATAACAAATTTGTGAATGAAAGTGAGAAATTAATATCGATCAACACCATGAGTGAGTGCGCTTTCAGCGACCAATAGTTTTATCAATATAGAAAAAAATTTCTATATCTTGTTATTTCATCATTTTCTTCTTTTTTTTACATTTTTCGTAAGTGTTATTCGAAATTCAAAATTAATTCAAAAAAAAAAAAATTACT
>BLXL01002662.1:0-28347 GCA_023170135.1 Acarapis woodi
TATGGCTGAAAATATTTAATACATTTAGAATTTATTTATTTTTTAATAAAAAAAAGTAAAAAAAAAAATATAGTGTACCTAATATGTTAGATATAAATGGCATTAATAGATAATTAGTTGACATCTACACTACAATTACACACTAATTTTCGATAATGAAATTTTTTAATATAAATTATATCGTAAATATCTATCGCAATGTTTAAAGTCGGACTCGAATCTGACAAAAAATTGATACCAATGATCAATTTAGAATTTAAAAACAGTTGGTCAACGATGTCACGAACAATGCTTTGTGTAATCTAAATAAAAAATTTTATTTTACCTCACAATTGTCAATAAACTCAAATTCATTGACCTAAACTGGCAACTTTTGTTTGTGTCTTGCTGTATCTGAATTAGGATACAATAATAAAAAAAATTATTGATGCGACTTCATACAGGTCGTTCTAAAGCAAGTAGATGGTTAGTTTTAAATTAGATATCCATTTGTACCAGATATTATTTACAAGTATAAAGACATTTACTGATGGTATATCAACGTAACATTTAGAATAGGCAAGTTATTTTTAAAGTTTATTATCCAAGCATATTATGCTCATCAAATGTTGCAATGCGCAAAAAGAAATATTAATATATAAAATTTTTGATTTTTCTTCAATTTTTTCCAGGAAAGTTGTGAACGATACTTAATTATTTGACACTCGGATTCAAAAAATTTTTTTTTTGAACTACCTGTTACTATGTGAGGCCATTGTAAGAGTCACACCATGCAATTTAATGAAAAAATTGATGAACTTGGAACTTTATTTGGCCGATTATCAAATGAACAGTATCCGAAAATTTCTAAGCACAGTTGCCACTAATGGTAATAATTATCACCGGGCTGATTAAGTAATTAAATGAGTTCTAAAAATAAATTTTATATTTTTTTGTTAGTTCGTTTAAGAGAGAACTGACTCGCTCGAAAATCATTCAAAAATCGACGGTTTGAAAAGTTGATGAAATAGGCAACTGTACATTGGATATACAACTAATTCGTCACTTCGATCGACAAGATTTGAGTATTGTTGGCCTGTTTGCTCGATTATCCGAAACAAACAACCTGTTCAAAAGTTTTCTATGCTCTTTAATCTGATTCTATCTAAAGGACTTAAGGCAAACTAAAAAAAAATTCAAAAAGTAAATAAAATTATAAAATTAAGATTTTCTCGAATGTTATTTTTTTTTTTTTAACTATTTTGAAGTTTTAAATCGCAGTTTTTGTTCATATCAATTTTTATCATCATCGCAATTTTTTAATCATACATATAAGTTAATTCTCTAAATCACAATACATTTTTATAATAAAGGTTCATATGCTTATGTTGTTACAATTGTATTGAAAATTTCAAAAATTCAAAACTACAGTCTTTCAGTGCCAATATTATTAAGATATAGTCTCAAAAAAATTTGACCATTTATAGGAGAAGTGGACACAAAGATTTTATATTGTGAAAGTAGTATAGAAGAAAAAACAAGTGATTATTATACTTATAGTAGAAATTTACCGGTATTCTGAAAGTGCAAGCTTCCAAAATGACCCGCACCTATACTTGCTTATAAAGGCAGATGACCAAACTTTTTTTTTTCAATTTTTTCTATTTTTCTATACCAAATAGGCATAATATATAAAATTTAGACTGATAGAATAAATAAGCATACACGATAAACTACAGGTAAATTTCATAAATTTTAATGATATTAAATACTAAATATTTAAACATGTACAAATAAAAGTAAAGCTTATTTGTTTTTTTTTTGAAATACTGGTATGTTTTGCTTATTGATCAAGTAATATAAGATGAGAAGATTTTTTTAAAATGATAATTAATGTCATTAGAATGATAAAAATTAATTTTTGAAATCTAATTTTAATTTTATTTAACAATGCCTGGATACTTTTTTTTGAAAAATTTAGTCAAATCCTTTGATTAGTTATATCAATAAAATTGACATGACAAGGACTTTTATGAAATCATAAATTTTTATAAACAATAATTAATAATGCATACTTTGGACTGAATATATTTTCTTTTTTATAGTCTACCAATATAACAATTATTTATCAATGCTTTTTTTTGTTTAAAAATTAATTAAATTGTTTTTTTTTTGTTTCCAAAACTAATTAAACAACAAAAAAAGATAATTATTTTTACCAATCGAAAATATGATCTACGTACTCAATAGATAATAACAATGATCAAAATCACTCGGTATAAAAGTTAATAGTTACTTTAAAAATTGAGAGAGCTTCAATAAACGGAGCTAAATGATTTAAACGAAACTATAGATTTTTGATTATTGCCATAAATTTCGAATGAAGAGAATTTATGGTCGACTTAACAAAGTTTAGCGTTTTTACAGAAATTATGTTCGAACAAGTGGACTTTTGAGAAAGGCGAAAATCTTATATCCAAATGATTTCGATCAATGAACAATATATTGTCGAAACGCTTGGCATAAGAAGATTTTAAATTGAGAAGACAATGTCCATTTATCACACACACAAAAAGAAACAAGGTTGTTGGACGTGCCTGAGTGAATGCTTGGACTAATATTAGAACACAGGTGTACTTTTTACCTCTCTTTTTCTCTTTGAAATTATGCCTCAAAGCAATCACTTTGAGTGACTTATGAGCTTTTAGTTAAAAGATTTTTAAAAACGAAATAGATATAAGAGACAGACTTACAATGACAGAAAAGTAATGGATAACAATTTACTTGAGAATATGATCAGTGATCGGAGTAAGTCAATGCGGAGGGCTGTTAAAATGATTTGCAAAAATTGTCTCCAATCAACCAGGCAAAGCACAGTTAAAGAGATTGTTCTCAGAACTTCGCTAAATACATTTTCAAAGCAGTAGAATACTTAATCATTATATAATTATAAAATCATCTCAAATGAAAAAATCTCGCATGGCGACCATACTTAGCCATACTTAGCCTAGAAACCATGAGCTCATATAATCGAATGTCAGATGTATTGAAAATATATTTAATGTATTATTTAATATAGCTTACCTAAATGTGTGCTCTAAATCACCGTGCAATTTTAAGTTTGAAAAACAAACTTAAGGTACCATGTTTTCATTCAAATAAAGTTCAAATTGTAAGCACACACAACAATATGATTCAGATCGCTTTAACCTGCCCTTTAAATGAGAAAATTTTTTTGCATCCACAACAAATGTCCTTTTTAAAAAAAATTCTTAATAGCGTGATAATTGTATGAAAATTATAAAAAAACATCATTGAAGCTCATCCGTTTTTTTTAGTCTTAAAAATTTTTAGATGTACGCATGAAATAGGTGTATGTCACATTCATCAAAATAATTAGCGGTCTTATTTGATCGAATAATATTAATTTTATCTATTTTAAATTAATTAATAAACACAATCATCATGAAAAATTCTGAGGTCTCGATTTGCAGTCACATTAAATTGTAAATAAAAATTTGAGCATCAAACTTACCATAAAATTGAATAGGATCATCTATACTAATGAAGAAAAAGCTTTTAAGAGTTTATTTAAAGAAAATGAGTATTTGAATGATTATTGTACATGCAATTAAAAATTCTAATTAAGATCATTTATATAAAAAGATAACTATTTAAAATACTAGTATGTGCCATTCGCTTGAACTAAATTCAATCGTAAGCGTTTAGTTAAATTTTTTTTTTTAAACTTTTTTATTTTTATGATTAATCTGTATAATTATATGTATTGGCTTTGAAAATCACATTCGGCAAAAATTTACTGCAAAAGTGAGCACTAAGTACTTATATATATACATATATAGATTTTATGCCGTTTTTTTTCATCGTTTCGAACTTTCGAATTTCATACCTTGACTTTATTTGAAATATATTGTAAATTTTACAGTTTCCTAGAAATTTTATATAGATAATCTTTTAAAGGAAGATCGGAAATTTCAATTCAGTGATTCCATTCTAAGAAAATAAATCATTGAAATATTTCTTCAAGTTCTATAAGTATACTATAAGTTTTTTCAAGTCCATTTTTTAGAATAATTTTTTATAAAGTTTAATGAAAAAACTTAAAATGCCTCCAATTAGACAATTTGAGAAGCCGAGGCGCTAAAGAAGAAAAAATTTAAAGTATTTTTTTGTTTATGGGTCCAAAAAAAAAAAAATTAGGATGACTTTAACAAGATTAGTTCTTTTTTATAGTTTTAATTTTACAAGAGTTTTAATTGAATATGTTTGCCGCTGAATAATACATGATTTGGCTATAATTAGTCGAATTTTGAAAACAATGAATTAGTCCAAAAATTTTCGACAAACATTCGCGTCAAATTCTAGGCTCGACTGCTTTGATCGTTCAGAAAAAAAATTGCAATAATTTTTCTCAATTAAAAATTGCTTTTTTGATGCTTGTTGCTTGAGGACCATTCAAACGAATATTGTTCTACCTGCTGAAAAGAGGATATTGTATGAGTTTTTCTTTTATTTTTTTTAAAAATAAATTATAAAGACTAGTGAAAAAGTTTAAAAAAATTTTTGAGGAGGAGAACAATTTTTGAGGGACACAATTAAATCAACTTTGCTTAAGAGTATAAAGGCATCAAGATTTTCTTTATTTTTTATCATCTGTCTACAAAGAGTATGAAAATTTCTCAGGCATTTTAATCGTGCTTATTTCATTCGACAGGTTTCAACAAAACGCCTAATGTTCGACAAATTGGCTATTACACTTTAAAAACTCTTTCGTAATATGTTTGAACAAAAGTCAGATAAAAAATTGTCCTGTCCTATTCTATCTTAAGCGACATCGTTTGCCTCTCATTTAAATTTATTTTTTAGCTGCTTTATTTCTTCAGAATAAGAAAAAATCGTTTATTTTTTAGCTGAAAAAAGAACAACAAAATTTTAAAGTGACTTGTAAGATGACGAACGAAAATTGGTCATAAGTTTTGTGTAAATCACTATACACATAAAACATTTAAACATATTCATATCGTATTCAGCGCATCACGAAACGATCCAACCAAAAGAATATTTAAGACTAAAGGCAGTATCATATGATGTTTTTAAATGAATGAAGAGGACACAATGTGCTTGTAGAATTTATTTTAAGTCTCGAAAAAAAAATCCATCCTTATACATGCATTATTGCTGGCCAAGCGACAAAAAAACAAGAAAAAAGCTATGCAAAATCGAGATGGAAAGAGACAAAGAGCAAATGATGCCAAATTTTAGAAGTTAAATTTTAAAATTTAATTTTTTAAAAATAGTCCGAGAATTACTCCTGGCTCTCTACTTTTTTTTCTCGGATAGAAGCATCCTGCATTAAAATCATGAATTAAACCCCGTCTTAAAATTATCTTTAAATATTTGAAAAAAAAAAAAAAAGTCCTATGAATAGTCTATGAATCCTTGACTCTTTCTATAATATTCAAAACGATAAACAACGATGTTTCCGAAATTCTCGTAATCTTTCAGTTAAAAATTTAAAAAAAAAAAAACGACAATTTTTTGTTTGGCTATAAACAAGGCTATCCGAAAAAACACTAGAACTTTTATGCGTGTGAATCTTCTTATTAATTTAATTCGAAAATAAGTCATCTGTTTTATGAATGCAAATAATTTGCCTCTCGTAAAAGCTATTTCAAATAATTTTTGATTTATTAGAAAAGTAATGATACTTTCGTAAAATATGAATATCAATTGCATCATAGAATATACAGTATAAATTAATGGTATCTGAATTTAATCTTTGTTAATAGATTATTCAAAAATTTGGATTTGGAATGCTATGATTAGTTATTGATAAATATATATGCATCAATTACAAAATAAAATTTTCTCTCTATTCTGTACGAAATAAAAAACAAAATAGTTTTTTACACCTTTAATTTATGAGTTTAAACCAAAGTTGATCTTGAGTAAATACTAAAGATCATTATCTAAGCAATAAAATTCAAAGCATATATATTATTCGCGTTTGAAAATTTGCAATCAAAAAAAGTATTAATGAGTAATTCTTAATTACAAATCATTTCTGATTAATTAGAATAATTTAATTTTTTTTTAAAAACAAATAATTAGTTCGACCGATCATAATATGCAATAAACAAGTGGTGTTCAAATTGGTTAAATATTGCAAACCTAAACTAAAAGTTTAAACACCTTTTGTCGCTAAAACTGTCAATTAATACTTTCAAATGCGCTGCACTTAAGTAAACATTGTTTAGGTAAACAGGATTTTTGATAAATTAAACAACTATAAATTAAAAGAATAATTTCTTTCTAATTTCTCACAAATTTAAAAAGCTAGAATACCGGAAGTAATCGCTTTAATATTGGCTACGAATCTATTTGAAATGTAAACCTTTTTTTTCCTAAACTTATTGACACTAAGAATTTAAGCGGAAAAACATTTTAGTTATAAAATTAATACGCAAAGGTACACATTTTTTTCTACGAAACTGTCTATCAAAACTATCTACATATAAAGATATAACGATAAACTTAATATTTTGAATTTTAAGATCCATCAATTACGTTTTTTATTGACAACATTCTATCATTTTTATTTAACTCACCATTGTGACAATTCTTTTTCCAAACGAAAATTTCTATATAAATGTGATTATATATAAAATAGTTATCGCATTCAATCGAGTATAATTTTATTTGTTAGTAGTGTTAAACCACTTCAGATCAAATAGATTTTGTTTTGATTTCTTTCAAGCAATCATAATTTTGTGAAAAAAGAAAATGGTTATTCTAATTAAAAATTTAATGCTTAATGTAAAAAAGAAAAAAAATAGTTATATTGCACGTGTTTCATAAATTCTACGCATTTACAATGTCATTGGTATGGGCGGTATTTACCTTTGAAATGAATTGTTTGAGTTAAAAATCAAATTATATCTATTTATACTTTAGTTAGTTTCTTGGACTAATGAACAAGAATAAGATAATTTAGATTATTGTTTGCTTGATAACTCATTTTAAATTTTCTTTTATTCATAGATTACATGATTAATAATGCATTGAGATTTAATTATTATTTTTTCTAATAATTTTATTGATTTTTTTTTTCATCCTTTTTTTTTATATCGAATCACTTTATTTGATCAAATTAATTGCAGAAAAAAATAAATTATTACAATTCGAGGTCTATTAACAAAAACTTCTTTTATAACAGTATGTACATTTCGTTCGTTTATTAGATTTGAATTAATTTTGATTATCTGTATATGACTTCGATACTATTAATTAAAATTGATAAATAATAAAAGAGCAACTAAATTCAATCTCAATAATTCATCTAATAATAAAAGCTATTAGATCGATGACTTTATTATTTGCAAAAAGTAAAAATTTTAAAATAAGAGTGCAAAATATAATTAAAAATATATGGATTTTACATATTACATATTAATTATTACTCAAAAAACACAATGCAATGTGTTTATCTGATGATAAAATTTTATACATCTTTAACTTTTTTACCATCAGATTTATTTGATTAGTGCAATTACAATTAAAAAAAAAAATTTATTGTATCAATTTAATCTTTAGATACACTTTGATAAAATTTCAAAAAATATATAAGTATAAAAAAAATCATTTATTTTTTAGGAATCAAAACTATTTACACAGCTTAAAATAAAATTCTTCATTATTTTTAATTTTTTTCATTAAAAAAAAAATTTGAAAATAGACAAAAATAAAAAACAAATTTCTAATTATTTCTTAACTGTTTTCAACATTTTTTAATTTATTCAGATTTTAATTGAAACGTTTTGACTGCAAATACTATTTTTTTGCGAAACGAAGCTAATTTATTTCCTTTAAAAATACAATTAATAAAATTCTGTTGTGATTGTGATTTCTGGGGACAACATTCTGGAACAAAATGATGAGCATTTTTTGCTATCAAATAAATTTGATCATATGATTAATTCGAAAAATTAACTCAAAAAATTTGACTATTTCAATAATCTTTAAATATCATTAAATAAAATAATTACATATACTTGTATAAGTTGTTTGTATCATTATATAAATAATGTATCAATATATGATATTATAGAAAAATAAAAATATATGTTGAAAAAATTGAGCCAAATGTATTGAATGGCAATTACTATAAAATAATGGTCAAAAATGTCTTGGCAAGAAGAAAACTATACAAAAATTTATAGGGAATTTAGAATGTATTAAGCAAAGTGTGTGTTGTGAATATACAAAAGTGGAACAAGAGTAGCAAACTGTCCGTTGGTCGGCAATTCAGAAGTTCAAAAATAGGCGGAGTTTAGAAGAGTCTGCTGGTCAGTGTATACAAAATAATTTTGATGGAGAAAATTATTTGCTACATTTTGAACCTATCTTTCTAATAGCAAAAAAAAAAAAGATTTCCAAATTTCAGTACGCTATTGGTTAGTTTTGAAACCGAATTAATTCATATTGAGAATTCAGATATTTGAATTTATCAATTTTATGATAAGTATTTTATTTTTGATTTTTACACAATTAAGAAAATTTTACTGCGTTATCACATTTAGATATTCGATTAGAGATTTCATTTATTTTTTCAATACAAATGACCGTTTAAAAAAAAAAAAAGTAAAACAAATAAATAAAAATGCCAAGTATATCGTTAAGTGCTGAACCTACCATGTGCGCAAGGCCTACTATATGTAATAGTAGTTGTTTACCGAAAAAAAAATTTTGAATTTATACAAAGAAAATTTTTTATAAATTTACCTTAAGTACTTACCTATTCTGTTAATTTTTTCCATCGAACAAGCTATCTATCGTTTTTTTTTTTCTAGTATTGAAATCGCTTAGTAATTTTAAGGCATTAAATATTTTACGAAAGGATGTGGCTTAGATTGTTGAATTGTGATGATTTAAACGAATGATCACAAGGTGTATTTTATCAAAAGCATAGAGACTACGCATTACATATTTCAAACTATTTAATCCAAGTCCATTAATAAAATGCTTGGCACCAGCTATGAATTGCTCAGAAGTAGATCATTCGTCTATATATATTAGCATAAAAACTAATGACTATATAATTACATGTCCAAAATTCGACATAATACAAATGCATCACTGTTTTCACTTAATTATATATTATTGATTAAGGTATACAAATAATTGTTCGATAAAGAGAAATTGTTGTGGTAAAATGTATTAACTGATACTGCACACATCGATAATATAATGCACAACTAATGTAAAAAAAAACATCATTTTAGTATATGCTATATAGGTAAATACTTAGCTAATTTCAATATACAATAAACTAGTTAGTCCAATTAAAGGACGTGCTTATGTTCATATATTATCAGAGTGATTAAGACTATGCAGCTCGCCAATAGAACGGACATAATTAAGAGAAGTGATAATTCACCGACTATCTATGAACTAAAATAACTTGTCAAGTTTTTATTTCTGCTCAAAAATTTAGCGCTCAAGAATCGTTTAGAATAGTTCTAAAGCTACGTTTTTTGTCAATTTTACATTTTTTTTCTATTCGAATGGTGATCGGATAAAGCGAGCAGACGAGAGAACGAATTTGTATCTAACTGCATATATACCCTCAATGGCTGAAGAACTTACTTTTTCAAACAACTAAAAGACCAATACCATCGACCATCCTTTTTCACCATTTAGGCTAATAATTTAGTGTATTAGAACAGTACACACAAACACACACATATTCGAAATGTGCATTCTCTATATACAAATTTTAAGCTTATATACTCTCTATATTGAATTCTCTATACATTCACTTTTCAACATCAACTGTGTGTGTTATTATATACAACGATTCTAAGTGAGAGAGCCAAGAGATCACCACGCACTCACCCTGGCGCTCGACATAGATCGTCCAGCTATTGCACGAACAACCAAATCGACGATTTTTATTTTACAACAATAAACGCTTGAATTGTAGTTCTAATCTCCACTCGGCTAAAAGATGCAGGCCTTCTCACCAGTTCAATTTCGTTTGAGTAGCACATCATTGCTGAGCACATTTATCTATTATCCGCTCATATCGACAATCGGCTGCTTACCTGATGTGTGATCACCTCTATCTTGTCCAGTTTTTTTTTTGTGCTTTATAGATTTCTTTTTTCTTTTTTTCAAAACAACAACGGAAAAAAAAAGTTTTTTTTTTTAATTTATAGAAAAGAAAATTTTTATTCAAATTCAGTGTTTTCGATCTAATTGAATAAAAAAATATCTATTGGTCATTATTCAACTGTGATTTTGTGTTTTCTAAGAGAGTTTTTTTGAATTTACTCTTTTTTGTAAATATATATCATACCAATAAAAAATTTCCACCTGTGATTTAACATCTTTCTTATAAAATGATTTTTTTTACCAATGCATAATATCATCAAGAGCTTGATTTTTTATTATCATTTCCTATTAAAATCACATTTTTAAGTTTTTTATTTTGCAATTTATTAATATTATTAAAAAAAATATCAATTTTGAGGATTATATAATCGATCTCAAGGTAAAATGAATTAAAATAAAGATATTAATCGTATTTGAAAAAAAAAAATAAAATAAAAATTCAAGTAATCGAATTTGTAAATTTCAAAAGCTACTGTGCGATGTTCTTAGATATCCGGTAAAAATAAAAGAACAAAAAATTTTATCGTTTTTCAATGTAAAAAATGATTTTTATTCGATCAATTCATTTTCTGAATCAATGAAAACATGAAATTGGCATGAAGTTTATCAAATTCATATCTTTAATTATAGAATGATTTGAGAAATAAGCACTCAATATCCACTGGCTATCATCTATTCGTCCTCTAATTGATAGATGATTATCTTTTATGTTCATTGTAAAGAGATTCAATTCACATCTCTCAATATGTTAGCCACTAAAGGAGACTAAATTAGTACTCATGTACATAACCACAAAAAAAAAAATAAAAAAATAAAATCAAACACAATTGACTAGCCTTCTTTTTTGTCGAACAAGAGTGGGAGAGTGGTTATCTGTATGTCGTAATATAAACATTCATTTGTTCCGTCAAGTCGTTTCACTTAAAATTTAGAAAAATCGATACACAAATATATTATTTGAATTTTGATAATCAACTATGATCCGATGAATTAGTTAAATTTTCAACTCACATTAATTTCGATAGATGAACACACAATTCATCAATAAGTGCAATTTGAGCTCATCATCATGAAGTACGAATGGGGCCTCTATATGAAAATGAAGGTCTCATCTTGCATGTAAATAAATTAATTAGATATCTAACACATGCATCGATGACCTATCATTGAAAAATTAATTTATTTGTGTAGTAATTCAACAATAATCAGTAATCTGATTTTTTGCAATTTATTTGCTCATAGGCTAATCAATTTTATTACTGACCATCTAATACAATAATATTAAAATTTAAAGGCTCTGAATATTTTAAAGGAAAAAAATTGATTTGGATTTGATGATTCAAACTTTCAATGTTGTTTTTTTTTTTTAATTTTACAAATTTATTTGTTATCCATAAAAATTTTTTATCACCTTTACACGTCAACTTTTATCCTTATAGTTGAAAACTATTGAGATTTTATTTTTATGAAAATTGATATATTAGATCAGAATTTTTTCAAGAAAATTTTTCCTTAATTTTTGCTGAATTCGAACTCAAAAATAAGAGTAAACAAAAATATACTCATTAACTATTATTTTTCTGAAAAAAGAATATAAATTTGAAAAAAAAATTCATATGAATCAAAAATTTATTTAAAAGTTTTACGAAAATTGAATCTACAGAGTGGTCAGTGTTTATCTTATTTATTTTTTCAAATTATATATCTGACTTAAAGTAAATATAAAAATAATCTTATTTCAAATCAAAGATATGAATTATCATTTTTCGTATATTTGTTTTGTTTTTTCTGTATACATACATTCTGCAAGAAAATTTTTTTTCTTTCTTAATTTATATTATATTTGTTGGTTGATATCATAAAAATGCTTATACAATTTATGTTATCACAAATAGATTCTAGTTATTTTCTGAAATTTATTCAATAAAATTTGTTGCATTTATTAAACACTTTGAAATGGATAAAAAAAGAAAGGAATAGATGATAGGATTAATGAAATGAATTAAAGAGATGAAAGTGCAAATGGCTATTCAAGATTGCGAATTTGATTCATTAGTGAAAAGTATGACTAAGACGTAGATGTCATTTTCACCTATAAATAAATAATTCTATTCGTTAATCATTCTATTTAAAATTTAGAAAGATGCGTGGTAATAATTTGAAATTTTTATTTATAAACCAAGGAGAAATGTTGATTTAACTAGCCACACCAACCAGCCTAAATGTTTTAGATTAAGCAATAGAGGGATGATAATTACCTGAGTGGTCTGTTTTGACGTATGTTTTAGGGGAGGGTGATTAGATTGCCTACAACATACATCGATCGATTTTCTATCGTTTAATTATGTGCGCATGAGTTGATAATTTACCTTCGATTTTTTTGTTTAACCATTATTTACTGACCACTTGAATATCCTCCATCTTTTCAGTTTTTTTTCTGAACTCATTATGTTTATGATTAATTGAACTTTGCATTCAAGAATTTGACCAATCACTAATTTTCATTACTTTTTTTTTTTAGTCTATGATTCTGGATTTACATTAACGTGTCTGGTCATTTGTTCCTTTCATTGATCCATCGCTAATCAATCAAAACTATGTGCAATTATAACTGATTTTTTATAACTTCTATGTGAATTATTGTTTTAAAGTTTCTTTAATGTATGATCGATTTTGTAAAAAAAAACCGATTGTGTTCATCTTAAATTGTGGTTATATTGTTCCACCAATGATCCTCTAGAGCAAGATCTCATCATTTTGCATTACTTACTGAAAACTTTAAACAGTCTTTTAAATTGCTACAATTATTTGTGTGCAAAGTATTCTAAAAAATGAATTTCTTATTTATCTAAGAACAACAAATTTGCAGCTTCGTTCCCAAAGAAAAATCTCAAAAAAAAAACAATTTTATTACAGAGCAAATAATAGAGCAAACATATTACAAAGAACAAAAGTTCTCGAATAAAATTTCATTTTATCATCTGCATGATCATTAATAGTGCATTATTTTTTATTTAAGTGTATCATTTTAATCATTAATATTGAAATCAAAATATTCAGAATGTCTAGACGTAAACAAGAGAATCCAAAACCAACCAAACGATTAGTAAATTGTAAGTTCTTTTTTTATTTAACTTTTCAAACAAATAAGAAAAAAATATAGGAATTAGATTTCAATTTACAAATTATCAATTTTTTTCAAATGCACTGGTCATCTTATCAATTAGCAGGTAAATATTAAACTAACATTCTCAAATTACTTGCTGATTTCCATAAACTAACGTTTATTTAGTGTACAAATCATCTAAAGTAATTGTAAAAAAATTGTAAAAG
Organism: Acarapis woodi; assembly: GCA_023170135.1. Classification (NCBI taxonomy): domain Eukaryota; kingdom Metazoa; phylum Arthropoda; class Arachnida; order Trombidiformes; family Tarsonemidae; genus Acarapis; species Acarapis woodi. Next base: position 13,507 of record BLXL01002662.1, read on the forward strand.
TGTCTTACTATTCATGTACAAAAATTTTTAAATATTTAGAAATATTGAAGAATCAGTTTTCGATTTATATATGAGTAATGTCGAGTAAATATATATAGCGAAATGTTTCATTTCAAACAAAAGTTTTATGCAATTCAATTATCACTTGTTTTCTTAAACTTGTTTTGTTGTTTTGATTTTTTCATCAAACCAAGTATACAATAATCGATTTGGGTTCGCTTTTTTTTTCAAAATAAAGTGACTTTTTTTTAAAAAATTTTCTATTTTCATTGCTATAGATAATTAAAATTATTTTTTATAATTTTTTCTTTTATTTAAAAAATGGAATGTCAAAAGTTTACAAATTTATTGTCTAAATATGAGATTTCAAATGTGAGAATATTCAAATCAAATCTTTTTTTTCACATTTCGAATCGTGAAAAAATTTTTTGATAAAAAAATTTTAATGTAAATCGGTTATTTTTATACATAATTAAATTTTATTCTTAAGACTGCTGTTTCGGAATCATCAATTTTCAAAAATTAATTTCTATTACTATTGTATTTAAAATTTAAATTTTTTCAAAATATTTTTAAATTTATTATTATATGATTTTAAGTGTTTGACTATGCAAAGAAATTTTGAATTTATAAATTTAAAAACAAACTCTAATCTAAATATTCAAATACTTACTCATTTTTATTTGACAAAATTATTGCTTAATTTGTTCTCAGATGTGATTCTCTTTAAATAAACACACTGTGGAGAAAAACGATACATTTTTTTCCATCACTTTTATGACTCATAATCTCATAACGATAATAATAATTTAGGTTGTATTAAGTAAATTTAATTAAGTAAATTTACAACTACCTGTAGATCTATTATTTGAAAGTATTACTAAGAAACTTTCAAACAAAGTTCTTCCATTAATAATTATTTTGGCGCCAAAGTTTATTTAATGAATAGAAAAATTAAAAGGCTCAAAGAATATAAAACTAATTAGATGCTGATTCGAACACATTGATTTCAAATCTTTTAAATGAGAGCATCTTTTTCACATGAATTTCATCTAAATTTCATTCGTTCAATTATTTATGATTCATGTATTTTAAAGGAACATGGACACAATTTTTGTTTAATTTTTTTCAACAATTTCAATAAATTGTGAAATGCACACAATATTTATTTCCATAAATTGTATATTCAAGTAAATAGACTCAACTTTGAATTCTTGAAGAAAGACTAAGAGTTTATTTTTTAATTAAGATCTCTATAATATATGTTCTCAGAAATTTATTAAAATTTCGTAAAATGCACTTATATTGGTAAATTGGTAATCTTTAAGTTAATTTTAATATTGATTACATTTGTTAATACATTCTGAAGTAAGAAAAATTTTATTCTTAAATTTGATCAAATTGCATCAAAAAGATCTTAGCTTCCATTTCAGACTTGAAACACTATTAAAGTTGATTTTCAGTCCGCACTACTAGTTGAAAATTTATTAGTCTAATTTTTGGGCGCATTCGCATGGCTATATTTTGATTGCGAACATCATTGATATTATGCTTTATGTGTTCATTTACTCAAGATTCATAGTGTCCTAATAAATCGTAATTCCATCCTCTCATTCATACAGTGAATTACTTGTTGTGAATCGATTCGATGAATAATATTAAAAATTTACTATAAATCATCTGCATAAAAATAAATGATTTACATATATATAATTTTTTTTTTATCATAAATTACTTGTTTCCCTAAATCAGTGAACTTATAGAAACTATACTAAAGTTTTATTCTCATCACAATGTTTGCTAACTCATAAATTATAGTTAAAAATTTGATTCCATTTGATGAACATAAATCAATTAAATCTTTAAATCGAATGATTTGAAAAGTCAAATTTCAAATTAATTGAACTGGACATTTATCGTTTTCCAACTTAGCAACTAAATTTTTAGTTTTTTTTTACTTTGCTAGAAGAGTTTGAAAAATTTTTTGATTGAGATATTCATCTGTAAATTATTTTACAATAAAAATGAGGTATTTATGCAAATAATCAAAGTATGTATAAAACAGACACTATTTTTTATGGTTTTGTATTTTTTGCTAAATCTATGTATTTATGTGATCTACACACGTAAAAAGTGTGTGATCGAATATATTTAAAATTCGTAACCATTCTAATCAAATTGTTGCTACTTTCAAAACACAAGTAGCAAGTTCGATAAAGTCAAGCAATATGATTATATTATTTATTACAATTAATTATCATTATTTGCTTCGAATATTTGAAAATAGCGTGTAAAAGCACACGTATCTATTATGTGTGCTTTCTATTATTTATGTCACATGTCATAGAGGTCCTAATTTGTTCAAAAAGTAAAAGCAAAATATATAGTTCACGATTAAGGTTACACTAATTAAATTTTACCTGTTCGTTTAAAAATATTAAAAATTCTTTCTTTTATCACTCTCTTGAACGGCTTATGATATATTTTTTTCAGAATAGCACCACGTCTAAAATCTTAGCTTTTTAATTAAAAATGATATACATTTGATATTTTGATTGGTAATTCAACATATTAGATAATAAAACTATTTTTTTCTTTGTGAAATCTTTTGAGAAACTGTGTGCAAAACTTCAAATTTATAAAAATTTTTAATATTAAGCAATTTATTGCATTAAAATTTTCAAATCTAATAAGAATTTTTGAAATTATTATTCGTTTATCTAATAGAATAAAGTTAGATATTAAAAATTTCTTTTTAAAATTTATTTATGTAATACTGACCACTAAGTGTGTTTTTGAAAATCAAACTTTTTTTATTATTATTTGAATCTGATTAAATTTTTCGAACTGACAAGAACGGAATGCAAATAGATTTAGAAATTACCTGTAGATATGCAAACTGACTAAATAGTAATTAGTCAATTGAGTTCGTTAATAAATGGATTGTATAGTTCAATAATATAATGATGAAAAATCAAGCAAATTTATTTTACATTGTGGTATATTCATTGGCTTATAGATCGAAAACTAGTTAAGCTCATACAATAATAGTCTAAGTTGAATTGACTAAATAAACAAATGTTGGCGTGAGTTTGAAATAGTTTATTTTAATGACCAGTTGCATTAAAAAAGCAAAATGATTTAAATGTATTAAATACGACATGTCTAACTGAAAACACTTTTGGTACAATTGTGTCTTTGCAACTTTTCAGTTCATTTCACTCCCATACATTCATTGTACACTATTAAACTTTTCATTGTCTCTAATTGTTCTTCTATGCTCTTATCATGCATTTATTCAGTATAAAATAGTCCTATTTTTTCAATAATCAAAATGACCTCTCTCTACGTTACCTTCGAAACGATATTTAAATTTTACATACACAAAACTATACATTTCGAAACAAGTTTGCTTCGTGCTTACTTGTTGGAAATTTTCTTTTATATCTTCTATACAACGTAAGATACTATATGATATTTAAATAAGTCTTCAAACGTTTAAATATATAAAAAGGCATATAAATTAATAAACCTGTGTCAAAGCCTGATATCTAGGTATTTTCTAAACAAAATAGGCTATAATATCATATGATGTTTGTTTTTAATGCAAATTTCGTCTTTTTAAAATTCTCTTCTTCGACCTATTAAATTAGTTTGCGGTGTGTGATCAAAGTCGTTCAACGATTCTCTGTGGATAAAAATATATTATTATTTATTTTATTTTTGTAAATCTTTTTCACATTTGAATGTATATACCCTCGTACTCTAGAAAGTTTTTTACCTGTTATTTTCTTATTTTGACTTCTCGAATTATTTTTACTCAAATTTTCACTTAAAATATTCATATGGTTCGCCTATTATAGTTGATGATTATTAACGACCGCTTTATTATTTTTTCAAATAACGTATTACATGAATTTCTATTCAAACAACAATTAAGAATTTCAGTTCTTAAAACTCATAATGTATTCTCATCACGATAGTACCTAAAAATATAGAGTTCTAATTAGAGCTTATGGAAATTAATGAACAATCGGACAATCGATTCAAAGAAAAATAATATTATTTTAAAAATAATCTACATTTTTTATTTTTTTTCGAGATATGTATTTAAAAAAAAAAAAAAGAAAATTATTTTCCTTTTTTCAATTGTATGAAATTTCCTGATTTTTAAATGTCAATGGATATTGAGAGCTAGTTTTGGTAAAGAAAATTTGTTCGAAAATTTATTAGCACAAAAGTTGTAAAATTATATTAGTTATAAGGGTGTGATTGAGGTATTAATTGGCCATTTAAATTTTCTTTTTTCATAGCATTCGAGGGGCATTAACTTAAATGTGTAAAATAATATCACTCAGATTTTTTTTCATCATTTTCTATGTAAAGCATCTAATGATGTGTACGATCAATGACCATTTAGGCTGCAATGTTGTAAATTTTTTTTATTTTTCAAATAAACAAATTATTTATGTTAGCTTTAATTATTCTAAATAATTTTATTATTTTTATATATAGCATTCGGAGAACAATAATAATTTGATTCATAAATTTTATTCTCTCTTTAATACACTTCTTAATTATGTTTTGTTCAGCATATCGATTCTTATTAAAATATACAAAATCTTTTTAAATACCAATACCGGATTAAAATTAACAATATTAGTCAGCACTCCATAAAATAAATGAATAGTATGATGAGTTTATTGAATAAAATTAAAAATACGTAAAAAAAAATTACAAAATTCATTTATAAGCAAACAATGTCCATTGCGCATAAATACTTTCAAAACAACACGACGAAATTACAACTACGAAAAAAATAGTCTTCTTAAAAATCTATTAATATATAAGAACGTATTACTCAGATATTTTAGAGACACAATGAGTTAATACTATTAATCTATTATGTATCAAAAGAAAGTGAGCACTTAATAACAATAATCACATGAATAAGAAGAAATATCTTAATTAAATTAATATGCCTATTTATTCACGATTGCAGAAATATTATTCAAGTAAATTTTCGAAGACACGCTTCTAAATTTTATTCTTCTGAGAGTAAAAATGAAGAAAATTTTTCAATTATAAAGTTTTCGTTTTGTAGATGCAACTATAATAAATAAAATAATAAATGTTCTACATTCATTCGGAAATTTTCTGAATTTACAATTTTCCCCAATGATCATTCAAAGCCTTTACATTTATCTATCGGGTTTCTTAAATCATTTCGAATTGGCATTTGAATAAAAAAAAAGTAGAAAAAGTGTTTTTACTTTGAACAATCATATTAAGCCAAACTACTTCTAACAATAATCTCTTATTTTAATTAATGTTAAAAGTTGAAAAACATTATTGACTTTTTGTATGAACTACGTACTTATTTACAAATGAAAAATATTTACTGAAAGATTAAACAACTTATATAATCATTCATATGACCAGTGGTCAAAACACAACTCAAACGGCTACATCAACACTACAAATTGCAAATAATTTTCACCCTTCTACTGACTAAATGTACTTTTATTAGAACTTTTAACGCTCTTTAGGCTTTCATTTTGATCATTTTAAATAAGTTGAACTTTAGAACTATGCAATTTGAATCTAAATTTATGGCTTTAAATATTCACAACTTCTTGTTACCTTAGCTAGTAACCATTAGAAGGTGAGTTATTTTAGGTTCTCGCACTTTTCATTATTGAACATATTCCAAAAAAATTGGTTTTTAATTTGCCAACATTTGAATAATTATTATTATGAAAAAAGACCATCATTACATTGACTAGGTGACTTGTATTTTAAAATAATTTTTTATAAATCATTTAAACTATTCATTTCGAATTCTTTATTCTAATCAATAAATATTACTTACATATTTTAAATTTTTTTTTTGTTGATTGGTCTAATTTTAAAAGTTTCGAAAAATCTGCTACTGACCAGTCAAATTAATAATAAATTTTACAAAAATTTTGGCAAATTGACCATCAACCCTATTATTACTTGAAAGCACGTGTTTGTATAAATTATATGATTCGATAAATCTTAATAGAAAATTTTTTTTTGAATACTCACTGAAAAAGACTGTTAAAATTCAAATGTTAAATTTTAATACAAATTTTAAATTCTACAGAAATATTATATTAAAAAAAAAAGAAATTGCTTTCAAAATTTCTTGCCTAAGCTGTTCTAATTACATATTAAATTCATATATTTATTAATATGTCAGGATGTAACTGGTAAATTAAGTTCGGACTTATAATGTAAATTTTTTTTAAATAAATTGAATAGATATTTTGAATAAACTGATATCGGGTCAATTAGTTGCATATAATTTGTCGAGTCCGAAAAAAACTTGGTTTCAAATAGTAAAAAGCGTGCAAATGTTCATTTATGATGCATCACTAGTTGATTAGACATTATTCGAAGTAGAGTGTTGCCAATAGTGACCATCAGCAATTAGAAATCAAGGAACTTTGCTTATCAAACTGAATATCGAGAGAAATGATTTTATTTAAATAATTTTCCTCACAACACATCGATCTAGACTTTCAACTCTGAATGCTTGATTTACAAAATAGTATGACATTCAAATCATCCACATCAGCATACGATCTTATATTAGATTTTTATTCGTTTAAAAATCATTTATAATTTTGATTTCAATTTAAAATTATTGGCATACTGGTCATATTTTGATTAAATTTTTGTTCTTGCTTTGAATAATTGTTGTTCAGTTGCGTTTTAAACAATTTTTTACGAATTGTTCTAAAAAGAGTCATTTTAATGAAAATTTGTCTAGAATTTTTTTTCAATAATTTAAAACACTCTCAAGCAATTTTTGAATGAAAGTTGTTCACCTTTGCACTAATTAAAATTGGCTACTCGATATCAGCTGATTGTAAAATGATGCGAAATATTTAAGTTCATATATAAATCTAGCTCAATAGGGATGTACAATAAATAAAAAAAGCTACAGCATTCAAGAATTTATATTTTCTTTTGCTATTCATAAAAAGTTTAGAGAATAATTATGACTTATAAACTAATTAGAAAATCGCCTCATAAAGCGCAAATTCTTCTGTTCGTTTGTATAGTGACCAATTGTTTTTCACATTAAATTTCTTGAATATCGAATTGTTTGCTTACACATCTGAGTTATAATTCTAATTATGATTTATAAGACTAAAAAATCAGCCATCTATTCTTTACTTAGATGCATATAACGTACTTGATATAATTATTCAATTAATATATGATTTATATTTAAATGTACGATTATTTTGTTAGAACTAATTCGAGTATCGTTATTTGTAGCATCTTTTTCATTTTTCACAAACTATTGTTATATCCCTACATCCTGATTTAAATTAGATTATCATAGTCTTCTTCATTATTCGTTTTCATATCGATGTTGGTCATCATCCGATTTAAATGATAACAAATTAAGTTCTTTGGAGTAAGTTTTTCAAATTCTAAAATTCTTAGTTTATTAGACTTCAGTCAAAGTGTGCATACAAAAAGGCCTTGAAAAACATGACTGCAATAAAGTTCACAATCAGTTATTTAAAATTCCAGAATTTTTTTTAGTTTTAGACGTTTTTTACTGTTAGAAATTTTAGAATATTATTTATATATTATTTATTGAAATTACCTTGATTTGATAAAAAAAATATAAAATATTATATATTTTTTCTTTTTTAATTTGCTGACCTTTTCATTTGCAATTTGAATGCAATTGCAAAATCGCAAAATTGAATAAAAAAAGAAAAATAAACATCAATATAAGTTTACTCAATTAGCTTTTGAATGATGATTTCACCATAATAGTCATCCAGGTATGAATGCTGATCAATAAAAAAAACTTGGTTTTTTTATGTTCAATAAATTTAATAATCATAGCAATATTTATCTAAGTGTCATTAAATTTTTAATAGTTTAATTCTTAAAATATATGTAATCGATTTGCGAAATATCATGTTCGATCAATTATAAGAAATATTTTAATTACTATTCAAAATTACATTGTACCCCGTCAATAGTATATCAAAATAAGATTAATGGCAGATTTTTTGGACATTTTATTTCAAAAATAGCCGTCATAAATTGAACTAAAAAATTTAAAAATCAGCAAAATATATCTATGATTTATCCAAAAAGTGCATTCTTGTGAAACCGTCTGGATCGGCCAGGCGATTCAATATGTTTATTTAGTGATTTATTCTCAAAGTGTTGTTATTTTTATCATCTAATGCAAACTAACATTTTTTTAATGAACCAATGGAAAGTGTGTATATTGCGATTCAACAATTGGCTTTCATCTAAATATTATTAAATTCTATTTTTTTTAGAATTATGTACTAGATTTATTAGTAATTCTAATGTTGGACAAACATGTGTGTTCTGAATTTGTCTCTAATTTTTGAATCTAAAATTATTATTTAAGCAATAAGAAATTATTCGTATTTTTAAGGTTAGCACACATACAGCCATTTTGTTAGAATAAATGCAATTGGAACAAAAATTTGATACCAATTACCTTTTTGATTGGGTCAATATGATGATTTATTCAAAAATTCTTTTGCCTATTTATATGTTTCTGAATTAAAAATTGAATTGCATAGAATATAATTTAAAAATTTAATCTATATTGTAATAAGAATTTTATGTGTATCGATTACACAAATATTCTATGAAAAATCTTGTATTTTTTTGAATATTTAAAATTTACTAGAATACATATCAGTTAAAAATTTTATTTTCCCTATGTTCTTTTTTAATAAAGCGGAATCGGCTTAATTTTTCCCATACTTGATGACAATATTTAAAAGTACCTTTTTTTCGATTAAGGGTATTATTTTTTAGGATTCAGCATCTATTCAAGATAAATTTATTTTCATGTGTTAATAGAATATTGAATATAACTAGATTTTCTAAATTTATCTAGTGCTTTTAGATTATGTCTCTAATCTTTAGTTGAATATTATCATTGAGTATGTAATTTTATATTAAATGATAAAAATCAATGATTCAAAAATTTAAATTTATTATTTCTATATTTGAAATGATTGAAAAAAATTTTACCATTTTGAATTGACTTTTCAATGTTTCACAGTACAATAGTGTTTTCATATAAATATTTCTTTAGTTATGTATGATTCATTGGCTAATTTATAAGGCGGTAATTCTTTTGAAAAAAATTCTTTTTTTGCAATTGTATAACAAAGTCATTTGCTCAAAGTGAATTGAAATCATTGACATATATTGAATAATGACTATTAAACCGTGAGTAATTAGTTTATTAGATATTACTTTGGGACACTATTCATATAAAAGTTATTGTAAAATTTCATAAATAGACTTTATGAATCACTATATCATAATGCTATTGTTGACCAGTATGGGTAGTCTATTTTTTTTAAGATCTTTTCTTAAAATTTCAATTTTGAAATGTATTAGAAAGACTCTTGTCTAATAATTTGCCATCACATCTCAGTGGTTACAATATGGAAAGATTGTATTAATACTTTTAATTGACATTAAAGGTGTAGGTGTGCGATTTTATGAAAATTTTTAATGCTTTGATTTTTTAATCAGCTTATCACTTTTTAGAGCTCAAAATGGATAAAAACACAAAAAAAAGGTTATATTTAAACTTTTATTCAACAAAATTCTCATATAATATAAAAATATATATTTATATACTTATATATTTAGATTTATAGTTTCTAAATTATTCTTTTATGTTTTAATAGACAAAGAAAAATTCTAGATTTTAATTGAAAAAGAAAAAATCGAGAAAATAATCATCGATTTAAACAAAATATAAATATTTTTTTTCAATTTTAGCTTAAAAATTTTTATCATAAATTACTTAAATAATTGGTCAATTAATTAAAATGAGAAATTATTTATCGGTATTGATGGAAAATTTTTCGTAATTGTGTTTGATAGAAATAATTGAAAAATTTATAATGAAATTTTTTTTTTATCTGACCGAATTCCGCCAACTCATTATTTTATTCATAAAAAAAACGAAATAAAAATATTTAATGAAACTACCTATTGACAAAGAACTTATTTTGACTCTTATCGCAATATATAAAATCAACATTTTCAAATCAGTGCGATCAATATAAAAATAAAACTCGAAAATCAAGTAAACTCCTTAATATGAATTGTAAATACTGATCTTGTTTATCATATGGTAATCGCAATACACCTTATCAATTAGCCAATTTTCTGTTAGTTTCTTATGTTGAATTCAAGAACTCTAAACATTCAAAATACGAATTCTTTACTTTTAAGTGATTAATATTGACACGAAATTTATTTACCAAATTAAAATCGTTACCATAGTATTTTAGTAATTCTTATAATTTTATCACACATTTAATTTCGTTTTTTTTTTTTTTGATATTTTTTGATTTTTTTTATTTTTAGCCATATTTTTTTTTTAAATTCTTCATTAAATTTATATAAGAATAATATGAACTAAAAAACTCGATTTCAACTTTTAAGATGCATAATAACTTTGCAATAATTTTAGATTTTTGTTTGACAATCGTTATCCTGTTCTTGGATTCCCAAATCTATTTAATTATCGAATGATCGACTGCTTAATAAGTATGAATATAATTGATGATTCACAATTTTTTTATTTTTTCCTTTTATGAACTTAATATAATTAAATTGTTGATTTTAAATTTTATTTAAACGAATAAAAATATAAACTGCCGAAAAACGTTGATTTTAATTTTTTGAACGGTGACAAGAATGGTTATGCACATAAATTTCGGCAATTATCTTGATACAAAGAGAATCAATTAATTTAAAACTTGAATCTGATCATTTAGATGAAAAATTTTAGATTTTAGTGATCTCCAAACTTACTCTGTTCTTTGATATATTACTTATTAACTATTCAGTCAAACTTGAAGAATTGAATTTGAATACAATTGTGAATTTAACAAATCATGCGTATTTTAAATGGCTGTGTGTTTGCTGAACAATGAGCAATGAACAAGCCGATTTTTAAAAATCAACTATTTAGAAAAGATATAAAAGCTATAACGAATCGATAATTTCAGTTATCTAATTATACTAGATTAAGAGATTTAATTTTAAATATTCACCATTTTCTTCTATGCATTTTGAGATTCAAATTTTCAAAAAAGCTTGCAATGTTCTCTATTGGTCAAACTAATTTATTTTCACTAAAAATAAATCATATTCTAAATTTATTTGTTTTCCATTTTAAATATTTTATCAACTAACTTGTATAGAATAATATCCGAACTTTATTTAAGCATAATTTTTATTAATTTTACAAAACCACACACTTTCAAAATTTCTGTTTAAAATTTATTTTTGATAATGTTAATGAAAATTAAATATTTGTTTGAATTCAACGAGTTATTTTAATCAATTTAATGATTTTTTAATGCATCTTTTCACCTCTTAATTTCATCTAATCAGACTAAATATTGAATTTCCATGGCTTCTTTAGAAAATAGCAGAAAATTTATATATTTTTGATTTGGCTCAAATTTAATCAAATTCAATGAATTTAAAAATGGGTAAAAGTGTTTTAAAAACCTCAATTATTTTCAAAATTTTCTCAATCTGAGGTTTTGAATTTCCTCATCTGATTACAAGTTTTATTGTCATTAAAATTAAATGACTTTTAATTCTAATTTTAATTTCTATAATCAATATTTTCAAATAAAATGAATTCACACGGCAAGCCGTAATAGGTCCACTTAAATTTTTTCACTCATAAATTTCAATGAAAATAATAATTTTAAGAATAATGACCAGATATAAATGATAAGTGATGACTTATCGATAGATCATCACGCAAATTTCATTCAACCATTACACTAGTTATCTGAAAATTAATGATTAATTGCAATTTAAATATAGTGCTTTACATAATTTTTATCTGAATTTCTCACTAGTTATAAATATTATATGAAATTTATTTAAAAATTTTTATAAATTTATGCTGTCATTTATTAAATATACTATATTATTCATGAATTTTAAAATATTTAAAATGTATTTTTATTCAATTTTCAAAAATATTTTCACAAAAAGTTTTCTGCATAAATTTTTTTGAATCACTCAAAAAATCAAATAAACTTTAGAAAGGGACATTTAATGATTAGAAAAAATTGATTAGTTTTAATCACGTGAGCACTCTATCCATTCTGTGATCAGCTTAATAATCAAAAATATTCATTGTCTTTTTGACCCAGGTTTTCAAATTAAGTTGATAATCAATCTCTTCTAGAATTTTTATGTACTTTTATTTTTCAGAATGATTGGTCAAATCACCTGTTGATCATTCAATGGAAATTTATTAATATATATTAGTTACAATAGTGAGTAATTATTTTTGGATTATATATTACTTTTCTAAGGTATATGAAATTTTCTTTTTTTAAATTAGCGTAAATTTTATTCATGTAAATAAGTTTTGAATTTTTTCAGTTGATCGATACTTAAAATTTCTATAATTAGGGCTGGATCTAAAAAAATTAGAAATTTTAAGAAAGTAAGAAAGCGATGTATAATTGATCTAGGTTAAAAGAAGGTCATCTGATTATTTTTTTGATTAATTCAACAATGATTTTTTTGAAGCGATTAATTGCTATTTCGTTATGCTTTTTTTTTTTTTGTTTTCTTTTATCTAAAGCGAACGATTGACTAGCACACATAATAATGTCGTATTACTAAATGATCAAATCTAACGGATCGCTTGAAATTGCCTCTATGAGAACTATTCCTTATAAAGCTCAAAAACTGTTCATGGACTCTAATTCAAAATAGCATGAAAATTTCCATCTAACTTACAAAATTTCCCTTCGATTTCCTTTGACCTCGCGCATATAAGAACCGTTTTTCTGACGAATGTAGAAAATACTGACCACTAGTCTTATTCAGATTCATTATTTCGTTTTTAGCTTTGTGTAAGATTAGTAAGATTGCCTCCATTTTTTCGCTTAAAAAAGTGGCTGTGAAGGCATTTCTCATGCATATTAATATTTTAGCTCAAAATTCCGTTTTGAAAATTTGGCAACAATTTTTCTATTATGTCTTCACTATACACTCAATAGTCTAATCTATTAATATAAGTGCTAAAAATTTTATATATACACACTGTTTTAGAACAATGTGTCTTGTATGTATAAGAATCTAACGGACCTAACGGGATCTTGCATAACAATTCGATTATGCTTCTGAACTTAAATTTTTTGATTAGGGGAAGCTTAATGTGCAACATATGGCCAGAGTTTCATATATTCTCAGGTCTGAGCAAATGAGAGGCGAGTGTTTGTGAGCAAATTAGTATTTTTTTTTCTGACCATATTTTCAGTCCGTATGTCTTATAGTGGTGGAATGTGTGAAATGCGAGACGAACTAGCCATTGCTCGTTAAATCATAGAGGTCAATGGTCAACTATTTAGCTGGCCTGTTGCATTATTTTTTAAAAAAACAATGTTGAATGCATTTTACGTAAAATCGTTCACGTTGTATACCCAAAAATGAAATCATCACATCTACGGATGCGTTTTATTTTCATACAAATATTCATCGTCATTAAGTGCTTTGACCTCTCATCTATACTATAATATATCATTGTGGAGACCTTTCTTCGTAGTTTTCTTACCAAATACACGAATTTCTAAAATCTTTTAATTCACTGTTTAATAAGATAATTGTTTATGAATTTTCTTGAATAATATTTTTCAGTTTACGTCTAAATTAAAAATTTATTAAAAATTTGAAATCGTGTTCGAAAAACGTCTCAATCTAGATCTTGATCAAAAATTTTAAATTCAATGATTTTTTTAAGAGTTTTCAAAACATTATAAATATTTAAAAATTCAAACAAAAGTTTCTCATAGCTTTTATTTTAGGTCTCACAAACTTAACAATCTATGAAAATATTAAGAATCATCCACCCAGGTCCTTGGGATCAAACATACCTCTACTTATTCATATTTTAAGTACAATATCTACATACTAGCCCATCCGTTCTTTGCACCCAGCCTCGTCGACCATTTCCTCTCTCGCTTTGCTTTCTTTTAAGAACATAGCCAAAAATAGCCATAGATGATTTTTCCGACCCTCTTACGTATTCTTTTTTTTTTCAGTTACTAAAATTATGTATATGTTAAGTTTTTTTCCCGAAAAAAGATTTTAGATTTTCTTTACTAACCAATAATCTAAAATTATTTTAGGAATAAGAAAGAATTTTTCAAGCACGAATCTCTTATATAATTTTTGTATAATTTAGGGATATTAAATAAAGCAATTTTATGATTGATGGAACTATATGGGGTCAATGCATTAGATGGTCAATTTTAGACAAAGTTGATCTTTAGATTATTTTTAACTCAGAGCAGTTCGCCTCCCTATTATATAAGTAGAAAATTCTAAATTAAAATACGATATATAAATGCTTGAATTTGAACTAACAAAGCTAAATTTAAAATACTTATTCCAATGTATGATCACGATAAATTTATCATCCCTAACTGGACTCAACAAACCCTCTCTCCTTTTCAAAAAGGTTCAAAAAGTGTTCTAAGCAACTGTTCAAAATTGAAATTTTAAGAAAAGATCTTAAAAAAAATAGACTACCCATACTGGTCAACAATAGCATTATGATATAGTGATTCATAAAGTCTATTTATGAATTTTTACAATAACTTTTATATGAATAGTGTCCCAAAGTAATATCTAATAAACTAATTACTCACGGTTTAATAGTCATTATTCAATATATGTCAATGATTTCAATTCACTTTGAGCAAATGACTTTGTTATACAATT
>BLXL01002665.1:0-12313 GCA_023170135.1 Acarapis woodi
ATAAAAATTAGTAGGCTTATTGGAAATCGTAAAAATTAAAAAACAATTTTTCACGTGAAATTAATGAAAAATTAATTTAAAAAATTTTAAAATTGTATTTCTTTTTTAATGAGTACTACTATCATAACACAATTGAATCAAAAAAAAAAAGATGCTTCAAAAATGTCGAATTCAGTAACATTTGTCATGGATGCTACGAGTATTGAAGTTTGTAATGCGATCACACATGGAAAAGGCAAAAAAATGTTCACTGATTACGAAATCAGAGTAAAGGTATGTAGTTTTTACAAATTTTCATTTAAAAAAAATTGATAAATATTATATAAAAATTATCAGTTGCATTTCAAATTATTTAAACTCATCGAATAAATTGAGAAAAAATTCTCTAAAATACCATAAAATCATCTAATATTTATCGATACTTTAATATATTCAAAAAGTTGATGCGCTGATAATTTTTTTTTGATTCATATATCTATCAAAATTATTGTGATCCAGTTTTTGATTTTATTAATTAAATACTTAATTTTAAATTATTTAATCGATTTTTCATGGACAGGAAAACTCGATATTAACTCAAAGAATTGATTTAGATACCACAAAAAGCGTTAGAAGAAGATATAATGATTTCGTTTGGCTTTATAATGAATTAAATGGTCTACGTTTAAATTTACCTAAATTACCCGGTAAGTTTTTTTTTTCAAATAAACTATATTAGAAAAAATCCAATTCGCTTGAATTGATGAATAAATAATTTTGATAACTTTTTGAACATAGGAAAACAACTAAAATTTCCAATCATACCTGCAATCAACAACAAAAATTTTGATGATAAATTTATCAAACAAAGATGCAAAAAGCTAGAAATTTTTTTGAATGAATTAATTAAAAATCCATTAGCTTTAAGTAAGTTCATTAAAAATTCATCTTCTGACTAATTCAATAAATTATTTTTATCGCCATTAACAGATAGTAGGATATTTCAACAATTTATTCGAGAAGAAAATCTAAGCAAAGTTTGAAATATCAAAAAATTAAAATTCAATTTTTTTTTTGATTGCTTGATCGAATTTCATTTTCCGATAACATTTCGAATAGTATTTTAATAACAATAGTTTTAAAAATATTCATAATTTTTTTATTAATTTGTTAAAAATTTTTATTTATATTTTGAAAGACCATAATGTTAAATTATTCATAATCTATTATCTTGAATTTTTTTCATAAGAAAATTATAATTAATTTGTATTCTTGGTCTTTTTAACTTCGAAAACTTATTCAATAAATCATTTTAAAAAATTAAATTTAAAAACTTTTCAAATTATGAGGATATTTTTAACCTTAAAATTTTTAAGTAAATTTTGGTTTGAATAATTTAAATAATTTAAATTCTCGGCTGAAAGATCATGTTTTTTTTTTGTTGAAAAAGTTTTTTAATTCATATTATAAAAGCTTTTTCAATTATTAATTGTATTAATTTTCTCTGCAATCGATTCAGATATAAGCGACATTGATTTGATGAACTAAACTAATTTATCTTTTAGCAAATAAGTTTACTTCTTGACATCTTTAAGTACAATAAACTTATGAATGCCTTAATCATCAGGCTTGAAAAGTTGTACTTTTTGAGATAATCTTCAATATCTATTATTTACACACCAATTAAACTTTGCATTTTTAATGTGAAATTTTTTTTTTTTAAATCTCATCTGGCCGCCGGCCATATTAATGAAATTTTTTTTTAATTTACTTTATCATTCAACACTTATTTATATAAAATTGTGTCTGCCTAATATAGAAACTTTAATCTGACCCTATCTAGGCACAAGTATTTCAAGATATTCATGTTCATTTTAAATTTGAACCACAAATAAGAATTGCTAGTCTTCGAATGTTTCAAAAAATTTTTGATCTAATAATCAATATAGAAAGAGAATACAAGTATGTGCTTGAATTATTGAATGTATTCAGATCATTCTGAATTTTTTTTTTTTGTCAATTCAATTTGTCTGCAAAGATAATCAGATAAAAATTTAAAATCATCAATAATTATATTCAATTCAGGAAGATTGTATTTAGAAAGTAAAAAGTACTTTTTGTCTATATTATTTTAATTTTATTTCCGACTTAAATTTTTAAAAAATACGACTTACGGTAGAATCAAAAATAAAATCGGCACAATAAAGAGAAGATGTATCTTCGAATCACTTAAAATATTTGTATTCGGAAATATAAATTCAAAAAATCTCAAAATTTGAAATGACTATATTTTATTCTACATTTTTTTTAAACATTTTTTTATTTCCTGTCTTTTCTTTATTTATGACCTTTAAATATTCGTTTTTTTTTATTTTTTCATAAATTTTTCATTTTCTGTTTCTAAAACATTTTATTTCGAGAAACATATCTCCGACAGGGTTCGATAGAAATATTAATGATAATTCGATATATTATATATATTATTACCTGTTGATGATTGATATTTTCATTTACTTACAAAAATATCTTTTTTTTCGAATAATGTCAATTTGTAATTAATAATATAAAATTTTATTTTTGTCTATATGTATTAAAGATAAATCGAAGAATTGAACCAAATATTTTAAGAAAAATTAAAGCAGTGTGTTTTTGAATTTTTTCATAATTTTAAATGAATATACTTTAATATAATATACTTTGAACTAAGAGTAAAAAAAAAATAATGGAAATTAGGTTATCACATACTGATTAATCTGGTCCTTTGCAATGTAAAATATTAAATATTTCGATTGAATTAATCCTGGCCATTTGAGGCATTCAATCGCCAAATTTCAATGCAGCGTAAAAATTTTTCAACCAAACGAATTCAAAAGTGGTCGAAAAATGTAAACTTATTTAAAAATAATCTAAAAAAATTACATCATTAAATAAATAATGTAATAGATTACAAGTGCAAATTAAATAAAATTTTATTTCAACCCGATAAATAGATTATTAGGATTCAGACTTAAAATTTTAAAAGTAAAAAATCGATTAGTTTAGAATTAAAGTTTTTTAGGAGAAAAAGTTTTAATAAGATATCTGAATTCTAAATAGATTTTTATTTTAAAATAGAGTTAATTAAATGTAGTTTTTCTTAGATTTTTCTTAAATCGTAGATCAAAGGAACCTAAATAAAATCAAGAAAGCATATATAGTTGAATATTTTCAAAATTTTAAATATAATTCATTTAAATTTAAAAATATTTCTCTCAATATTTTTTTAAACATAAAGATATTTTTTATGATTTCAAAAATTCAAAATTTCAAATTTAGTGATTTCACAAAGGTAAAAATTTATAAATCATACCTATGAATATGTGTGGAATTATAAATAATATTGAATTGAATAATATAGTTTGCACACAAATATTCGAATCGCTAAATTAAATTTTTTTTTAATAAAAATCAAAATAGATTTTATTGCTAAAGAGTTCATATAAAGTTCATTCACTACATGAATGCAAATTATTCAAATTATAACTAGCTTAGTTTGGTCTCGGTACAAATTGAATTTACTTAAAAATTAAAATAATTTTAGTTTGATTATCAATCAATCTAATAAATTTCAAACAGATTATTCCAGTGTATTTAAATTCAACGCCTTAAAATAATATATATAAACAAATTTGCTGAATAATAAATAAAATTCTGCATGATCTTTAGTTGCTTTTTGTAGTTAGATAATTACTTAAACAAATTGATTAATCGGTCGATTAAGGGTCAAAGTAAAATTTCTGGAAAAATATGATTGAAATAAATAAAAGAATAATTCTAAAGTTTGATTGAAACTTTATTTTGTAATCGTCTTAAAATGAGATGCATTTCAGAAAAAAAATTAATTATATATATTAAACACTTTTTGCCAATCAATTTTCTACAACACAGATATAAAGTATCAAAAGAGCAACTTGTAATTTGGAGTGTATCCATTAAAAGTGTCCAACTAAGGAGGTATTTATAAAAAGTATCTTCGAGATTTGATGTCGACAAAGCAATATACATAAATAACTAATTATTATGTCTCAAAATGCTTAAATTACTGCATTCAATATTTAATAAAAAAGATTTAAATTGTAATTTCATCAAATTTAAGGATGGTCAAAAAAGTTTTGCAACCTTATTCTTTATATGTTTAAGTGTCCACCCGAGATAATCTTTTCGTTTCTATTCAAAAAATTTTTTTAGAGCTTAATTTAGAATCGTGCATACTTATATTAAATGAGAAATACTGGAATATATAAAATCAGCCGACAAATATTTGTAAAAAAAATTTTATTGCAAACATGAATTATTCTTAAACCAAGTAAAATTAAAAATGAAAATTGATATTCAAAATAAATTAAGTGATACGAAATTATAACAAAAATTTTTTTTAACTAAATCAACTAATTTGAAAAAGAGAAATTTTTTTTTTCTTTTTTTTATCATCTATTCAAATAATACACAACTTTAATCTATTGAATTAAAAAATATTATTTACTCAATGCGTGTTTTTATAATTTTGTATTTATTGCAACTTTTTTGATTCAATGCAAATTATTTTTTTTTAAATTCCATCGACAATTTTACTATAATATTCGAAGATTGATGAAAACTGATTTATAATAATTTTTTATTTTATATTAATTTTTAAGCAGATAAAAAAAATTTTTCAAATAAAAATCAATTCTTATTGAATAAAATGGTTTTAATAATTTGAAGTTTGTTAAAGCATATTTGAATGATAATTTTTTATTACCTTTTTATTGATTTATATTATCTATAATTTTGAAAATAAATAAATTTGAAATTAATGTGTAATCATATCATGACAAAATTCTAAACCTGAATTTTGATTCCGGAAAATTCATAATTTATAGAAAATTTTTATCGTTTTTGATCAGAAATACTTACAAAAAACAATGTTAAATAAATCCTTGAAAATTGTTGTCCTTGGAAGTTCAAAATGTGGTAAATCAGGTGAGTTTAATAAATTAAAGAAACGAAGGCTAAAATAAAAAAAAAATTAATTTTCAAAGAACCTTTCAATTTGAAAGAAAATCTCAATCAACAAAAAAATAACATTCAATATAATTATGATTTATAACATATCAACATTGTGTTGCTTTGTTTTGTTAATTATATAAAAACAATTAGCTATATATCTTATTAATGAAATCATTTAATTAAATGTAAAAAGCTACAAAAATTAATTTAGAAATGTTAACTATAAAATTTATATTTGATGTTTTTAAATTAATTTCTAATATTTTTTTTTATTCTAAATAATTTTACAACCATATATTTTTATGTAATAAATTCCTATTCACCAAATTTTAATTTTTTTCGTTCAAAAATTGAAATTCTAAGAAACGTTTTTTTTTAGAATTAGTAGTGCAAATTTTTTTTGTATATTGGATTAACTTTAAACAACAATGTCAATTTAAATTGCTTCGAAAACGAGAACGATAAATAACTAGACATTTATTTTATTAATTAACATCTAACATTTCATTGTGATAATTTAAAATTTTTTGAATCTTATTGTTTCATTTAATTGAAAAGAATCACAACATAGTAAAATTCTAAAAATTTACACTTTTGTTTTTTGATTTCAACCTGTCTTCAAATGTCAATAGGAAAAAAGTATCGTGAAAATAAGTCGATAACAGTTTTTCCAAATACTAATTAAAGCTAAACTAACAGTAAAATCAGTAATCTTTCTCACAAAAAATAAATAAATTATTATACTCATTTCGATAAGACTATTTTAGTTTATTTTTAAAAGTCATACAAAATAATTTAATACTGTTCGAAAGATATAATAAAAAAAGAATCTAAGAATGATTCTTTTTTTTTATCATTTAAATTCAAATTACAAAAAATAAAATTCAAAAGTTTCTGAAAGTTTATTTGTTGAAACTAAATTTTCGGAAGCACTAATATTAGAAATTTAAAATTTCAATCAGTATTGTGTTTAGAAATTAATTTTACTATATTTTAAAAATATTTGAATTATGATTTGTCCAGCAGTTATAAATTTGATTGACTTTTCGATGATTTCATTCCAAAATTATTTGAAATTGTAATGTGAAATTGATTTCATGATTCGAAGCAAGTTCCACAATCGTAAATTCAAATTAAAGATAGCAAAATCGAATAAATATAATTTTAGTGAAGTGAAATTCGAGTTCAAAAATTTAGTCTCAAAATTTGAATTTAATGACCTTTTAATTAGTAATTTTCAATACCTAAGTTTAAATTGATTAGGAGAAAAAAAATCAAACATCAGAATTTTTGAAAATTCTCAGATTTATATTTTTTTATAAATGTGTGAAATTTAATTCATTTTATGTCAGAAGTCTTCAACCCGATAAAAGGTTTATTAAAAATACGTAATTTCTGAAATGTTTCCTTGGATGCCTTTTTACTAAAATTTAATTTATTTTTTTTTTTTTGTTGTTTATTTTTATTTGAATTACAACTTGAAACATTTTCGAATAAAATTTTATAAATTTTTTTACATACACATACATATATATTTATATTAACAAGATGATTGTTTTAATTATTAGCTAAATCACTAAAAATTACCGAATCATTATTTTTTATTATTTTAAATTGAAAAAAATTTAAACTCGATTTAAATATAATCAGTTAGTTAGTTTAATATAGTAAATTTGAAATCACAATTTATTTCTTGATTACATTTAATAGGTCGAAAATCTTAAATTATCATTTGTGCAAATTTTCTACTACCATATATTATTGCTAAATTTTGAGGTACTCTTCCTCTTATTAGATAAATCAAACTATGAATTTGCCTTATTTTGTTCTTCAAAATTTTCAAACATAGATAACACATTCTTACAATTAACACACTATAATTTAACTTTGAAGCTGTAGAATGACAAATTTTAATTTGAATAAGCTCTCGATAGGCATTTTATTTTTAATTTTCATAACAAAATTATTTGTATCATAGAAAGATTTATACCTAACTTTAATTATTGAATTCTAACAAGCACCTAATTAAATATAGAGCATTGAAAAAAAAAAATTTCAATAAAAAAACAAAATTGACTTTAACAAAAAAAATTTACTACTTTGATTTATTTGGTTATTTAGATAATAATTTTACTTCTTGTTTTATTTAAGCTATTACCGTTAGGTATCTAACAAAGCGGTTTATTGGTGAATATAGCTCATCTAAAGGTAAGTTCAATTACCGTCAATAATAATTGCAAATGGTTTTTATTCTTCTCTTAAAGGCAATAATCTTTAATCCAGATGTGATGTGGTTAAAATAAAAAGCGATGAAATTCGAATTGTATCAAACAACTAAATTTTTGTTAATTTACCAAATTTTTTCATTTATCAACTTTAAT
Organism: Acarapis woodi; assembly: GCA_023170135.1. Classification (NCBI taxonomy): domain Eukaryota; kingdom Metazoa; phylum Arthropoda; class Arachnida; order Trombidiformes; family Tarsonemidae; genus Acarapis; species Acarapis woodi. Next base: position 7,389 of record BLXL01002665.1, read on the forward strand.
TTAATGTATTCATTTAAAATCAAACGATTAGTTATTATTGATTATTATTCTTAAACAAAAAATTAGAATTCTATAAATAAAATTAAAGTTCACGAAATTTAAATCGAAAGATACTATTTCTGGATGAAAAACGTATTTGAAAAAAAAAAAAGAATTTTAAAGAAAAGAGTAGCATTGATAAAAAAAATGCAAATTATCACTTTGTCAACATATTAGATTCATAACACAAGTGTAAATCTTAAAATATCATCTTTTCTCGAATTTAGAATTTTGCAATAGAATTTAAATCTTAACAAATTATAAATTTTCCTATAACAAGGAAATTTAAATAATGTAAATCGAGTTATGTAAAAAAATGTAAAGGTTGAATCAGAATAAGTAATTTTGGATAAGAGAGATAAGGGAGAAGAAATGAAAATAATCTTCATACAGCTTGTTTATTTCTATGATTTGCAAAAAATTTAATAGGTTCATCTATTCAATTTAATGAATTTACAGTAAATAGTTGAATATTAGAATTGATATAAATTAAAACATACACTGGAAGAACATATATTTTTTTTCACATTTCTACATGCATTTTTCCATCTATCAAAAGTATAATAAATGTGAAAAAAATGCAAGAAATTCGAATCTTTTAATTCGGAAATGAAAAAAATTAAGAATTTAAATTTGATTTATTTTATACTGGAATATATATTCGGATTTCTAATTTATTCTGTATGATCAATTTAATTAATAAACTATTTTTTTTTTTTTACACTTCACATGATAAAATATAAAAATTAAAAACGTATTTCTGAATAATATCTTATAAGTGCTATAATTTTATAACTTTTGAATACAAAAAGCTTTTTTTTCTTACACGATCATAATATTCTGAATTTTAACATACATTCTTTTAAACATGATCACAAATAATTTCTAATCTGATTTGTTTTCTTTTCAGATTTTCTATATCATCAAACATTGAACTTTGGAAATGATACTACAGATATTGAAATACTTGACACATCGAATTGTAAAGTAAGAAAAAATTAATTGACCACTTATAAAAATTATAGGATTTCGTACTGTAAAATTAAGATCAGACAACAATTACTGTTACAAATAATATTGAAAAAAATAGGATAGAAAAAAAAGATAATTGAAAATAATCTAGGAATGATACACAAAATTATAGATAAAATTTCTTATAAAATTTCTTATAAAATTTCATTGACCAAAAATTATTCTCAAAAGAATACAATCGTTTATAGTTTCATATTAAATAAAAAACTATAAACATTATAATAGTGCAACTAAACATGAGAAAAATTAATACTAGCAATCAAGTTTGAAAAAATTCAAGTGATTAATTATATATTTTGACTTAGCACCGTCACCAATCATGAATTTGTTTCTTAATAAATAAATCTTTAGGAAATTAATCTGAAAATTATGATATAATTATTAAATTTTTTTTTCTAATTAGAATATTCAGTGTCTAGATGATCAAATAAATTGGGCAGAAGCTTTTGTAATTGTCTATTCAATTTGTGACAGGAGAAGTTTTAATTATGCTAAAAAATTAATTGAAAAAATCAGTTTTATCAAAAATACACCCCGTCCAGATAAAATAAATTTTTCAAATCAAGAGATTACCTCTACGAAGATTAGTAAGTAAAAAAATTTATTTGTGTTAAATTATATAAATGTGTGGCTTCTTTCATATTTAACATACGTTGTCATTATTTAATTAATTTTTTTTGTTTTTACATTTAGCTTGTAATCACAATTTTTTTTGTAGTGATAAAAATCAAGAAGAGCGTTTAAAATATAATCAACTTCCAATTATTTTATTGGGAAACAAGCGTGATCTTGAACACACAAGACAGGTTCAAATGTTAGAGGTGAGTTGAAATGTCAAATTTTAAACGAAGTTTTTGGATATTGATCTCAATGTGAAAAATAATAAGTAAAAAATTTCTAAATGACATATCATGTAATTTGTGTATATTTTTTTCCTATTAGGTTGAAGAATTTGCCCTGAAAATTCAGATTTTATTCTATGAAGTATCGGCAGCCGATAGTTTTGTTGGTGTTCAATTGGCTTTTCGAAGTTTAATTAAAGAAGCGAAATGTTTGATTCACAAATCCAAGTGTTATAGCCAACAGGCCACAATTCTTAATCATAATAAAGAACGCAGTCTTAGATTATCAGTTAAACCATATTGTTGTGGTTATTCAAATAAAAATAAACATTTAATAGACTGCTATGCAGATTATTATTTCAAAACAAATAATTTTGCAAGTAGTTTAAGTGACGCGAGCTTAAAATGCGACGATAAATATTCAGGTGAATTTCAGCTAAATAATAGACGTAAATCATCAATAACAGTTCGATCAATGTTTAGCGTTGTATTTGGAGGCAAATCTTTACGTCGAAAGAAAAAACGCCCATCCTTATCAATTTAAAGATAAGTAATTTTTAATTCGAATCCATAATCCGAGACCAGTAAAAATTTACCCATTCAGAATTTCAAAATGCATTCTTTTTTTCTATAAATAGACCCTGAGTTTTTTTTTCACTTATGCCGTTTTATTTATTTTCATTTTTCGTGCAACAAAAAATTATAATTAAATACTTTATAAAAAATTATTTACAATCCATGTGAATTTAATCATTCATTAATAAACTATTCATTACTGTAATTAATCGATAATCATTAGCATGATCCTTGTAGACGTATTACATCTTTATTTTTCCGCCTGATCCGAGACCATTAATTCATACTATCTACAGAAACTTAATCTGAGTCTTTTTCGAATCGCACTTTGAAATATTTAATCTAATAAATACGTTTCATATTTAAGTTGATCAACTAATTTTTTTGTTTTAAATCATTCAAAAACGAAAAAGAAATCACCAACCTATCAAATGAAAATCGCTAATTAAAGTCGACTAAGAAAACTATTTATAAATATAAATTTAACATTATTCTTTTTAGAAATTTTGATAACTACGATAACTCTGTTATAATCGGTTGCATTATCAAAATTTCAACTAAAATTTCAATAAAAAAAGTCAAATTGATTGCTGTTTTCGCATTCTCTTATTTGATTTATTTGAATTATAATTTCCTTTTCTTTTCATTTGATGATCAAATCTTTCAGATCTACGTGAATTTCTAAACTTTTCATTGCTATTAAATTCATTTCGATTCATTTGATTATGACCTTGGCTCTTTCGATCGCTAAAATCTCGTTTCCATTTTGGCTCATTCGTTAGATAATTAGAAATTGTTGGATTATTCATCATCGGACTATTTGACATATGATTATTCGCTACTTGATTATTTGCTGCTGGATTTACCATTTGATTACACAATCTAGGACTATTAATAATTTGACTATTATATAGATCAAAATTATTTCTCGGATAATTGTAAGCATTAGGCGAATAAGAACAAATATGATTCGGACACGGTTTACTTGTATCACCGAACCGATTCCACCAATGCGATGGATTATGAACAAACATTTGTTCATATTGCTTTAATGTGTTAAGATAATTATAGACTTTCTATGACAGAATTAGGAGGTTAGAAAAATTTCTCATTTATCTTTGAATAAAAATAACTTACTGGGTGATTAATTTTTGGTGCTAGTTGTAATCTATCTCCAAATAATTCAATACCATCAAACAAAGCAAGGCAATATGAAACACTTTCAGCGTCATCGAATTCGATGAATGAGAATTGTTCTCTAAAAACAATTTTTCTTACTGGTCCCCCCTTTATTTAAGAAAAATTATGAATTTCGATCATTTTTCATAATATAATTTAAATCGAATAAATTTATAAACAAAATTGATTAAAAAAAAGAATTTTCAATCCAATATTTACCTGCGAAAACAATTCCTTCAAAATACTTTCTGTCACTCTACGACCATAATTTGAAACTCTAAGTGTTCGCTCTTGTAAATCCATTGAAACGGCAGGCTTTGTAAATTGTCTACCATCTTTGGATGAATTTGAATTGGCCATTTCCGATTTTTATCTTAAAATACTTTTTATTTATAACAAATTTTAATTCTTTATTGTAAATATTTATCAAACTATAATATTAGTTTTTTTTAAATCTCTTTGATAACAAAAAAATGTTTCATATTTTCAAATTTAAAAAAAAAATCATTTATCGGTAAAAAGAATTTACAATTTATAAATTTTAATTAAATTTCCCTAAAAAAAACTATCAATTTGTTTTATATTTTTCAATCACATAAACAAATAAAAATTATGCGCTGATATTTTTTTAGCCGAAAAATCGGCTTCGAAATGTGATGCCAACTGCGAAGTTCATTATTTATAATTGTGTAATGATTTAATCGAAACGGAATTTTTTTATTTGACCACTCTATTAAATTCACGAATTCAAATCATTTGCTTACCGTTTTAAATCTATTGTTAGTCCACATGAACAAAAATGAAATCGATTCGAATATTTTTAAAATGGACCTTATTATACAAATTGCATACTAATAATTTTTGAACTTGAAGAAAAAAATGTTGATTTTATTATATTAATTTTTGTAAATTTAAATAGACACATTGATTTCGAAAAAAAAAATTGAAACGAATATGAATTTTTATTCAAAGATTCACTTTGCAATAAAAAATTTACAAAATTTTCAATTCGAAAATTCAGAACTTGACAATTTTTTTTTTGCAATGTGAATTATGTATTAATCAGATCAATTAAAAAGAAAAAGATAATTATTAAAAAATTCTTTTCATTAAAATTTTATATCAACAAGTTGATTTTGACCAATTAATTGCGTTTACTGTTTAAATTATATTTCATTTTTCCTCTTTTTAAAGAAATTCGAGTACTTGAGCACTTGAATTCTCTTTTTTTCATAATAAGAATGATCTAAATAAAAT
>BLXL01002669.1:0-16232 GCA_023170135.1 Acarapis woodi
AAGAAAATGATTAGTATGACAAACACAAATGCTATGCATATAGACACTAGTAAACCGAGACAATTTATATTAAAACAATAAATTTTGAGTCAAACGGTAATTATGAATCGAAACAAAATATGCTAAATTATTCGAATCAGGCATACACATTAGTCCGATGATTTAATTCTATTGATTCGAAATTGTGTATGTGCTAATTTTATAAGAAAAAAATTGCATCAATGGATAGATCTGAAAAGAAAAAAAGCTTTGTAAATTATTTAGTGAAAATAGAGATAGTTTTAATCTTAAATTTAATAAAATACCTGATTGTGAATTATGCTATAGATAAATAATTGACTGGATATTCGTAAAAGAAATTATGATTATTCAAAATCATACATATCTATATAATCAAAATTATAAGAAAAACTAGCGATAACAAATTGCAAAAAATAATTTAGCTTTTGATTTTTTTGAATATCAAGAAATGATGTGCAAATAGATTTAAAAACAAAAAATTCACTGATGTGTACATTAAATATGTTTTCTGAACATTTTTTTCTTGAAAAAAAAATGAATACTGATTTAAAAGATGGTTTCTTAATGTTCGATTTGACAATCAATGGTTAAATTCTCAATTTTCTAATAAAGTAAATTTTAAAGCATGTAAACCTTTTCTACTCATTAACAGATGGTATTTGTTGATTGTTGGCAGTGTGTGAGTTTCTTCTATTTTCATCCATTGTTTCATCAAAAGTCATTGATGATGATCTTGAGCCTCCCATTTTTGACTATATGTAATTGAAATTCGAAAATAAATATAAAAGTTTAGTTAAAATTTATAGATTGTAAGAAATAGATTTCAAAAATTTTGGCCATCAGTTGATTAAATTATTATCAATTAGTAGGAGTTATGATTAATCATTAAAATAGAAATGATAGTAATTGATAAATGGAATGGATAGTTTGAGTTTTTTTTTTTTTTTTCAAAATAAAAGAATTTTACCTTAACGCTATACACTGTACTTCCGACACGCTCTTCAAATGATTTAAAAGTATTAGAATTCTTAACTTCACCCAATTTATTTCTAAATGATTCACCAAGACCTCCAAAGACTGAGAAAGTTTTTTCACCAGCTCCTTTCACAAGTTCAGATGTTTTTTGATAACTTGAAAATTAAAAAAAAAATAAATAAAAAATAAATAAAATAATCTTAATTTTAAAATAAAGATAAATTTAAAAATTATAATAGGAATATAAAAAAATGAAAGAGAAAATTTAAAATTTAACAATCGAAATATAAATAGAAGAGATTATATTAAAAAGAAAGAACATACGCTGGGTTTGTGAATGCTCCTATACTAGAACCTAGTCCAGTACTTAGAGAAAATAACAAGGTAATAGGTTAATTAAGACAAATAGTTTGTTAGTTTGATTGGTTTGTATCCGGCGTCGACAAAAAATAAAAATATTTTTTTTAGTTGAGTAATTAAATAGTTCAGATAAAAGTGTTATAAGTTATATGAAGAAGATATATTATGGTCGAGAAAATGGTTTCAAAAAAGAGAAGAAAATTTAATAATTGGTATAGATTGTTTGATAGACTAAAATAATATTTTAGTTTAAAAATTAAACGCATTTCACTAAAAAAAGCAATACTATAGTGAAATTAAAAATAGATAAATTGAATGTTATATAAAAATATAAGATATGCTGATGTTAAATAATTAAAATTTCTATTTAAAGCAATAATAAAAAGAGAAATTTTCATAAAAATAATGTGATATTGGACAGATAGACAAAAAGAAAAAAGATTCAATTTTTTAGCCGAAAAAAAAATTATGACATCAAGATTCGTTATAAATCAAATAAATTCGAAAGCTTTTTTAGAATGATAAGTGAAAGACCAATAAGTAAGTGCAAATGATACACATTAGACACACAATGTTAGTAGTGTTAAATTATTGGATAATGAGAAAAATGAAATTTCATCATGAATCTTTGGCACTTACATAGGTGCAGATTGAATAGCATTGTTCAAAGTTGATAGATGTTTTACTGATTCAGAAAACCTAAATTGAAAATAAAATTCAGAGCATTTATTTGTGTTGAAGCAAATGATGCGCTTTTAAAGTAATTTGAAAAAAAAAAAAAAAAAAAAGAAAAAGAATTTCCAATAAATCCAAGGTGTTCATAAATTCACGATATTATTCCTATTTTTTTAAAAAAATCCAGAAATTCTTTTCAAATTTATAATTTCAAACTAAACCTTATGTACTTCCTATCTAATCTAACAAATAATTTTAAGGTTTGATCGAGTTATATTATTATAAAACTAATATTTGTAGAACATTTAAATCTAAATTTGATCTCACAATTTGAAATCTTGAATGAAAAAATTAATAACTAATTTTTTTGAATTAATAATGAATAATACATACGCTGTGGTCTCTTGAATATTTTTCACTCCCTGACCTAGGTCTTGTTGCAATTCCTTCCATACAGTGATTCCTAGCTTACGTTTGAGTTCGGTTGCATGTTTCATTTTTGATGCTAACACCTGTCTCAATGTATTTATTTCTTCTTCCGTCTAGTAAGAGCAGTTTTTACAGATTTTAATTAAATGAATGTTAAAAATTTCCATATATAAATTGATGTAACAGAAAAAAGAAATTAATGAAACAAATTCACGACAGCTCAACGATAAAAATTTGTTTATTGACGATGCTACTATTATTTCAATTATTCACGACTTCTTAATCTTGAAAATTTAATTAAATTAATGAATTTAAGTAACAAAATTTTATCTTAAATAATGATTATGTACAAATTTTGTTTAAATTAATGGACTTTTTCAAAAAATTTTGTAAATTAAAATTTGTCATAATAACATTCAAAACAATCAGAGAAAAATAAATTGAAAAATTTAATTACGAAAATAATGGTTAAAAAATTCAATTTTTTAGTTCTATTTTATCTGAATTATCTATCAATAAAGAAAAAATCGAATTAAATTTACCTTGGTTAATTCATTTCTCCAGTTATCCTCAATTTTCTGACGTTGTTCCGGATCCATATTTAAGAAATCACCAACACCTATTTGATTTTTTTTTGGAATAAAAATAATAATTATAAATCATTGTAAGATTAAAATTAGAAAATATTTTGAAAAGTCAATACAATACCTGATTCTGATGTTTCGTCATAGACATCCTCGGACCCTGGATTGTCATAATCTAAGAATTTTAAAATGAAAATCACGTAAAAAATTTAAGTCTTTTTGATTGAGATAAGAATTTTTAGTTATCAAAATTACAATTATTTTAGTCGATTTTATTTATTATCAAAATTTTTTCCCACGCAGTGCTTTGTGATTTATATTAACACAATTAAAATTTTGATTTTTTTTTTTTTTAATTGTTTTCTAATGATAAAAAAGACGATTTTGCCTTTTGCTTTGTCGTGAATGATTCGGAAATACTAGTTACAAATACAAAAGGATTTTTTTTAAACGTTCAGTTCAAAATTTCGAATTTTTATATTAATTCAAGTAATTTGAATAGGCTCACTTGAATAATTTTTTTAAAATTTTTATTTAAGTATAAAATATTTGTTTTTGATAGTATCTGTATTATCCTAATTAAACTTCAAATTAAAAAAAAAGTTGAAATAAAATTTTCACGATTTTTTATTCTATAATTGAATTTCAAATATTTGAACTTATGCCTAAAAAAAAAAACTCATATAGTTTAATAAGTCTTACAATTGAAAAAATTAATTCAAAATTTTATAAAATTTAATTGAAATAAAAGAGATTCTAAATTACTTTCATTTTGACATATTTATTTTTCAATGAAAAGCGATATTAAATCATTTTTTTAAAAAGACAATTCGAACACTATTATATTTTATAAACCTTTAAAATTGAAAAAAAAATCTAGATCAAAGTTATAGAAAAAAATCTTTTTAATTGACATTTTAAAGCCTGAAATAGTATCAAATTAAAATTTGAAAACTTTTATACTTCTTATCAAAATTTTAGAAAAGTCTTTGAAAATTCTCTAATTTAAGCTATTAAAAAAAAAATTAATTTTCCATTAATTTTTTCAGACGATTTCAGCATTCAATCCCAAACAGTCTCAGTGAATTTAACAAAAAAGAATCAAAACAAAAAGAATGAAACTTGTTCAAAATCGAGATAAAGTTTGACTACAATATATATTTATTGTAGGAAAAGTCAAACTATTTGAATAATTACCATGATTATCATCTAATTCTTCAAAATCTTCTGCTGACACGATTCGCCGAAATGCTTCAACCTTTTCAGGATCTACAGGTTCCGGATTATTCATATCGACTGGTACTTTATCAATTTTTGTCCATGATTCATTCTTTAAATTTTTCTTATTTTGGCGATTTGAATGATTATTTATATTCTTATCTTGTTTCCTTTTAATATCAAATGTTTTATCGGATGACATTTTGGCAATCTCTTCAAACAATGCTTAATGATTTTTTTTCAATGTTATTTTTTATCAAAATAATTAAATTGCAGTAAAGAGTTGCAAATAACTAACAATTTGAAATTATTCAAATCATTTTTAGTTATTTCAAGAGCGTAATCGTTAATGAACATGCAAAAAATAAAATGATTTTCAAATTGTGGTGAATAAAATTAAATTCACTACAAATGAACAAACAAGAAAAAAGTTAAATTTGAGCTTATACAAGAGGAAAATGATACATCTTTTTTTAAAGATTATTTTTATATAAAAAAAACCGAATAGCCAGAAATAGATGTCAATTTTGCCGTACACAAGCTAATTAACACTTAGACAGATAAATAGAAAACACTAAAAATTTTATATTATGAAAATTTTAATTAGGAATCAAATATTCGAATATGTGAAATTAAAAATAATTCGTGGTTATTTCAATAAAGATTGAAAATCATAAAATCACAATGCCAAATTTATAGTCAAAAAATATATTCAAAAGCAAATATATTTAAAAGGACGAAAAATCAACAAACAAACAAAAAAAAAACCAAACAAACGTGTTCAATTGAGAAAAAGAATTAGGTAGAATAATAATCTGGAAAGCGATGAGCAAGGTGTATGCATTAAATATTAATTTATAGAAGGGCCAGAATGGGGGATATTCGTCAGCGGTGAATTAAGTTAGCTTTTGCAAGCCTGTTGAGCATGCATTATTCATTTAGATATTAAAAAGTAAACCAAGTATTTTTATTTTGTGTATTAAATTATAAATTTTTTTATAAAATAAAAATTCTATATAGTTTGAAGCAGGTTGTAAACTCGAACAGTGAAATTATGTTTACGTGTGTTTAAAAAAAAAACCATCTATTTAAAAAAAGATTACTTTTATCTAAAATTATATCATATCTTGAATTTTGAAAGTAATGAAATTAAATTCGATGAATCAAAACTATTGAAATTCATTAAATAACTTTGAGTTTTATTAAAGAGTAATCTGAAATTTTAGATAGTTATCGATAGTTTAAAAAACGTGAAAAAATAATTTTTTTATATTCCTAATTTCAAAATTATTCTATCAATTTACTTGATCTACAAAATATTTAAGTGCTAGCAGTTCAATTAAATTCTTTTCTATGTTATTATTATGTTATATGTGCCGATTTTTCGAAATGCATGCAGCAGATAAAAATAAAAGAAATTAATTTATATACATTAGTTTAAATTTAACACAAATTTTTTATCTTTTTCTATTTTATTAGTTTTACACTTGATAATGAGCATCAAACACCCATTTCTTTTAAATATTTTTATAAAATTATTTGGTGTCAATACACATTGTAAATTATTTTGAGTATTCTTACCACGAATGGTAAAATTATTATAATAAATAAAAAAAAAATTTGACACGATTAATGATTTAAATATATTTATAAAATCAAGGTGAAAAAATATTTAAATGGCATAAGTCAGTATTATTTTTTTTCAAAATAATATATCGACAATAAATTCTTTTTAATTATTGATTGAGAAAAATTTATTTACTAGGAAAAGGGTGAATTTTAAAGAAATATGCATAAAAATATATATCTAGTGTCACATTCGAAAAAAATTAATTAGATTCATGCAATTTAAAAATTGGTACATTACTTGTATTTCGATAGAATTTTTTTAAATAGGTTTTTCTACTTCATTAATTCATTTCATTTTAAAACAAAATTATGAAAGCAAATTATTTGAATTCCTAATTTAACAATTTCAAAATACTAAAATTTAAAGAAAAGTAGCTCGAACTGTGAAATAGTACTATGAAGGAAAAAATAAAAAGTAATTTCAGAAATAATTCTATTATTCAAGTTTTTATCAATTATGTAAAAGCAATTTTATTTATTTCAATAAATATCCTTACAATCATAAATATAGATCATAAAAACGGATGAACCAAAAAAGTATTTTTTGATTATTTCAAAACTAGTATTTAAATAGTAAATTAAAATAGTGCGCAAGCAATAATAATTTTTACAATTGAATCTAGTCATTAACAAAAAAAAATCCTATAAATTTCTTGAGAATATATTACTAGTTTTTTCAAATGAATGGTGGCCTTATTTAAATATAAAAGAAACTACAAAAAAATTCTTTTCGTTTTTTTTCTATTTTGAAGTTTATTTCAAATGAATGATAAATTTGCCAATGGAAAGCTTTAATTTATTCATTATAAGCTGAATCATCCAAAATAAAAATGGACAAATCACTACTCTATATGATTAATTTATTATATTGCCGAATCGTTGTGAAGCAAATTAATGACAATCACTCCAAGAAAAGTATTGCTTTTTATTTCTAAAAATTTTGACAGGTACTAGTCGAGTCCATTAAGTAATTTTGCATTTAACAGGTTACAATTTTTTTTTAAGCAAATTAATTTTTTTATTTTGATTTTAAAATTATATTCGAAATTATTTTTTGTTTCAAGTTGAAAAAATTTTAATATTTGAATTTTGAAAAAAAATTGAAAAAATATAATAATTATAATTAAAGGATAATAAATGCTTAGATTTAAATTTAAAAACTATTTTGAAGACAAAATTTCTTTGAAAAATGAAAACGATTTCAATTTCAAAATTATAAAACAATACATAAGATATACATATCAATATTAAAATTAAGTTATCAATTAACAGAATAGGCGATAATACTATTTTGAGAATATTTTTTTAAGTAAACCATAACATAATTTCTTTATTTGCACAATTAATCGACAAAAAGTAAAAAATAATGAAAATAAAATTTTCTGAGTGAATGATCATATCGGTAATAATTTAATAAATTAATTATGATGGAACTAAATCAAAAAATCAAAATTCAATTGAAATCCTATTAAGCCAATATATGAAATTGTTATCCATTATAAAATAATTTAAAATGGTAGAAATACTAAAAACAGAAAAAAGAGCACGTGATTTTAAATAATTCTCAATTTGAATACATTTCGAGCGCACATAATGTTTAAAACAAAAAACTCCAATTTTTTTAATGCCATTCAATTTTTTCATGCAATAAAAATTCGTTTTCGATCTTTAATTGTGCAATGCATATTTTTTTAAATGGTTTCAGACTTCAAGTTCTTATTAATCTTAAATCTTGGAAATATATTTTATTTTCAAATCGAATTCGAATTAGATAAGCAAATATTTAAAACCATTTAAAGACTTTTTTGCAAAAAAATTAGAATGAAAAAAGTTTACAAAATCTCATTTAATTAATAAGTGAATAAAAAAATTCGATTAATTGAGTTCAAAATAAAAAAATTTTAATTTCCGAAATATTAATAATTGATTTATTACAATTAATAGAAAAAAATGATAATTCAGATTTATGACTGAATATTTCACTTTATCGTTCAGCTTTGGTACTAATTGATATATAATTATTTTGTCGAAAAAAATAAAACAAAATCGCAACAATGTAATAATGTATACGTAACACAAATTACACAATTATGAATGAATTGTAAGAGATTTTTATGAATATTAGAATTGAAAAAAATTTTAAAAAGTTTTAATTTACACATCGATGACTGAGAATAGTTCTTTGAAATATTACAATTATAATTTTTCACTTTAATTTAGTTTAATTAATCTTATCAATTTAATGTATAAAAAAAATTGATCACAAAAAATCAAAAGAAAAAAAAATTATAAGAAAAAAAAATAGAGAGAGCAATCTTTAATTATATAAATTAAAAGCAATATCTTTGAATCCAGAAAAAATTGTATAAATAATTTTAATTTTTTCATGCGAATTCAGGCCAGATTTGAAAAACATAAAATAAAATGAAACCTAAACTTCGTACTGGTACATATATGATGAAAAATGCGCATATATTCTAAAAAATTTTTATTCAAATTTTTATCACGCGGTTGATCAAAAAAGATGAATTCAATACGATTTATTTTAAAATACTTTACAAATTTTATTAAAATAGTGCGAAATGAGACTCGATTCTGATTAAAATGAGAAACCCTCGAGAGGATAAAAAATTTCTATTTTTTATATACCAAATGTGTCTAGACAAAAGTAAACAAAAAATATGTACATTGACATATAAAGAGCAAATGATGATCATTTCGTATTATGCTTTGAGAAGTCATAATTATATAAATAAAAATCTAAATATAGAATTAGGTATAACTCTTAAAAATTATCAAAACCTTGTTAAATTTTTAGTCACCTTTTCATATCGAAATGCAAAAAAAAATTACGATTTATTCAAAATAAGCATTCTGAAAATAGAAATTTTAAGAATTAATGCAACAAGAAATAAAAAGAATTCGTAGAAAAATTAGACCAATATTTTAACTAAAATGGCACAATACATTTAAGATTATTAATCTATACTATCATACAAACTGAAAAAAGAAGGCAAAGAAAAATCGATCCAATAAAAGAAGATAAAGTGATTTAAAAATTTGAATATTTTAGATATGAAAAGAGTATAAAAATAATGTGAATATAATTTATTAACTTATGATAATAAATAAAATGGACAAATGAATCCGAAAAAATATAACAAGATTTCTTGAATTTCCTAATTAAATCAAATAGAATACTGATTTTCGAAATTTTACAAAAAAAAATTTGACGAATTTGGGACATAATTCAATTTTAAAATCTATTAGTCATGAGAAAGGATCAAAGGTGTTGAGATACTTAATCCGAATTTCAATCTAATTAACAATAATTTGGTTGTTTAAGAAATCTAAAAATTAATTATTTAAAATTAATTGGATAATAAATTTTATGCCAATATCTCAGGTGAAATATTTTAATTGAATAAAAATATAAATTTTTTGATACTCTCATTTTTGAAAGTATAAGTAAAATCTATAAATAATAAAACTTATAAAAAACTAGAAAGTTCGATTAAAAAAATCTGTCGTATTCATAAAATGAGAAAATTTACAAAAAGGGTTCAAAAGAGAAATTTCTAAAATTTTAACTTAAATTATATAATAAAGTAAAGAGCCTGGGGAATAAAAATCCGAATAGAAACTAAACTAAAAAAAATTCTTGCAAAAATGCCTCCTTACCATTGGTACCAACTTTGTACATTGTTTGCTCCATTTTTGACAGTTTGAAAAGATTTTAATTGCAAAGTGAAAGCTTTGAAAAAAAGAATTTTTATCAGATGATGCGTTTGTATTCAAAATTTCGTTCTTCCTGTTCAAAAAAAGACAAAATTAGCATTGATTTTTTAAAAATCCGGTAAAAAATATAAATGTGTGAGCGAAAAAATTTTTAAAATTAAAAAAAAATCTAGAACGAGATATAGATTTGAAAATGATTCATTTTTCGAATAAATTTATTCGAAAAAATAAAGTTGAAATTTATCATCAACTACGAATTACTTTTTGAGCCCACAACCAACGACATTAATTAATTTGAAAATAATTTGAATATTTTGGTAATTTAAATTTCGCTGAATTCGAAAAATTCGATGATAAATTCGATAAAATCGATCCTGATACTAAATTAACCTCAAAAAAAATCTGTCAAAGGAATTATTCGAAATGATTTGTTGGCAAATTCGAAACTACACAAAATATGTATGAATTGAAAATAAAATAAAAATCTCATAAATTTAATTTTTCTCGATTAATATTTTCAGAACACACGGTAAGATGAAAATTAATTTAAATAAAATTACAAAAATTAAAACAAACGCATGATGAAGACAAATTTATAAACTTACTCAATGTGAATTATGTTGATCTTTGTTCAAAAAATATTTGAAACAATATGAGGGAGATTCAAAAACGGTTAGCATAGTTTAAAAAAAAATCAAAGTATTACTAAGTTACCTAACAAAAAACAGATACACAACCAAGTAATAAACATATAAATTATAGACTACTCACAGATTAAAACACTTTCAAATTAAGAATTATAATGGAAGTATTATGACTGAAAATTTAATTAAAGCAAGGGCCAGATCACAATAGAGATTGATTTAAAATCACTAAAAATATAATCGGGAGGCAAATAGAACAAGGTTTCTGAAAAAAAACTAAAATTTTATATCCATTGGATATTTTACTAACTTTGTTTACTATATTCTCGAAAGCATATTTTTACCGAAAGTACCGAGATGGAAGCATTGTTTGTTTTTTGTAAAAATAGCATAAATATTCGTTTTCTCACAAGCTATGTCTTCGCGCTCCTTTTTAAATAATATTAAAATAACCAAGCAATCTAACAATTTTTGTTCAATTTTACTAATCTTAAATCAATTTATTAAATCAATAAAATAAATCGATAATTGAACATAAATTTTGATCATTGCATATATAATTTTTTAGATTTCAGTTTGTTATTTGGATAAATTGACAATCCTTTCAACCACATAGCATCGTAAAATTATTCTCACTTTAACAAGAAATTGTAAGTTTACGAGATACATAGACAAACATTTGTGCTTTAAATTATCATTGGTATCATTAATAAATTCAAGTTCAGATTTTTGTGTTCAGTTTATTAAATTCCGATATGTTACTTCGAGAAATTATTTTAATTTTTTCATTTTTTAAAAATATTCCAACAGATTTTTCGAAAAATTATATGAAGTCGAAAAAAAAAGCAAAATATATATCCGGCGATTCTCAAAAGGGGAAGTAGAAAGAACAAAATTTTTTTTTTCGATTTGTTTTTCACTTGATGAATTGTGATTATTATTATTTTTATTATATTTATCTAACAATTAATTATAATTAAAAATCGGCATTTTATTGAAAATTTGTTAATATATACAATTTTATATATTTATCAATTCATGATTGAAGCCAATTAACATGACATCATAATTTCAATAGAAATTATATGAATTTTTCTGCTTTATACGGCAAATGATTCTTGATAATTAATCTAATAAAAATCCAATTAAATTTTTAAAAATCTTTTAAAATGTACAACAAAATGCAAGACATTTTATAAAATGTTTTTCTTTGAACTGATTTCATTAAAAAAGCCTCAAACGAAATACTGATTGATTGAAAAATTTATTGAATATTGGCTTGCTGATATAATTTGAGAAGAATAATCATTTGGATAAATTTCGAAATGTATTAATGCAACCATATTAAAAATATATATAATAATAAGATGAGTTTTTTTTTTGAAGTCAATTGTTTGTGATTGAGCCAAATAAATATTATTCGATACAAATATATATGAAATGTCTTATGATCAATCATTATATATATTATAATTTTTTTAACGGTGCACAAATTAAGTTGAAAAATCTGTGGGATGAAAAAATTGCATATAATTACTTGTTATTCATCTCACGAGTTCACGTTGATTTCAATAAAAATAATTTAGCTGTAAAACTATAAGCTCAAAAGAAATAAATAAAAAAATTTAGAATATTTATTTGAAATGTATTTGATTTTAAAAATCTAAGTAAATACTTGAGCAGCGGCTATTTTTGAAAATATGATTTATAACCATTTACAAAATTGAATAATCAGAATAAACACACAAACAATTTTGAGAACCTAAATATTTGAATTACAAAATTTTAAATATCCTTAAAAAAAAAAATTTCTTAAATATAAAAATGATGAGAATTAAAAAAAGAGAATGTTTGAATTGTTTTTTACGCATAATAACTCCGCCCACATTATGTGAACGCCCTTCAATCTAGGATGTTATTCTGCTGTTAAACTAGAAAAATGAAATGAGAAAAGAAAAAACAGTCTAGAATTAGTTCTAATCATAAGATTGGAAGAGTTTCAATGAATAATAGTGGTTCTTTACATCTTGCATCTATGATTTAATTTATATCAAATATTTATGATTTTTTTTCCTTATCAATTAATCATAAATTTATTTTTTTTTTTGATTAAAATGTATATTTTTTTTAGATTCTAACTTAATCAATATTTTCGATTCGAATTATTGAATAATTATTTCATTATTTAATAATTGAAATTTCATAAATTATTACCTTTCAAAAAAGTATTTCTTATTTTTTCTTTTGAATAAAAATAAAGCAGACGATCAATTCGGCGAATAATACTTTAATCTATAGAAATTTATGGATTTTTAAATAAATATAATTTTTTTCTCATCAATCTTAATGTGATCCCTTCATGAATGCATCAATATAAAAAAAAAATTATTGTTTTTATAAAATAATTCGAATTCGAGCTAAAGTAAAAATTATTTAAAAATAAGAAAAAAATCTGATTTAATATTATAATAATTTAATTCATCTATAGGCTTGTTGGAAATTACTTTTTTTTTATACATTCTAAAAGTCTAAATTTACTCATTATTTATATTTGATGATTCAATTAATTCAGTTTGAATCTTCACATAAATTATTTCAATAGAATTTTGTTTGTGAGCATGTTGAAAATCTGTGCCTAATGTTAGAAAATTAAAGTGTTGTTTGATTCACCGGAAATATATTTAATTTAATTATCTCAGGATATGTCGTGCAATGAAATGTATTCATTTAATATTATTTATTGAGGTATCCACAAGTATTTGACAAATCATAATCGATTTAAACTTATTTCTTATTGTTATAAAATAAAAATCAAAATGGAACAAAAAATCTGAAACAAATGTTTCAGAAATTTCTTTAAACGAATCTCGATTTTATAATGAAATGAAAGGAGAAAAAAGTGAAACGTTTTTAAATTCTAAGTATAATAAGTGTGAAAATGATATGATAAACAATTTTTTAAGTAAAGACATAAACAATAATAACTGCCAATATAGTGCGACAAGTGATTACCCAAAAGGTTTTTTTTTTGATCAAAAAAATAATCAGGAAACGAATGATGCCTTGTTTGATCAAGGAAAAATTAAAATGTCCGAATCGAATAATCGTTCTAAAATTAACAATGGAAAATCACTAAACAATCATAATTCAGAATCAAATTTAAATGAATCACTAATAAATAAAGAAAATTTAAGCACATGTGATTATTCAAATGTGCCTGATTATCTTTCACCTGCTGATGAACAAATAAAGCAACATTCAACACTGTACTTTGTTCCGTCACAAGGAATCCAAGATACATACTTAGGATTACCTAAGCTGATCAATACATTTTCAGATGAAAATTTAGAATTTGCTTATCAACTTTATTCAATGCGACAACGACATGGTCCTTTAATTTTTGTAAATGCGCTTAATCTGATGTTGACGATCATATTTATAAATTTGCCAATCATTTTGATTTATAAAGAAAAAATGGACAAACACAATTTTCAATATTCAACAGTAATCAAATTAATTTCGATTGGAATTCTAATTAATTTACATCTCATTTTACCATCATTTTTGCTCATTGCAGTTACATTTCTTTGGAAACATTGTGCAAATCATCGTCTACATTACGTAGGCTATATCACATTTGGGATCACAATCTTTCTAACTCAATTTGTTGAAAAAGGGCAAATGCAATTGAATGATAATCAAATCGTGTTTCTGATATTTCAAAAATTTGAAAGTGAGCCTATAAATAATTCATCGATTTCAAGTGCCTCCAGTGCAAATCTTATTATGACAACAACTAATTTGTTTCTGAGTGAAAATACTTGGTATTTGATGTATACAGTATTTATAACTTATGTTATATTACCATTATCGTTAAAATGGTCAACAATTTTTTCGATTAGTTGTTTTTGTCTTGATTTTTTAATCACAACTTTTATCACTCAACATGAACATATTGATTTTCCACAAACAACTAATTTAATTGTAAGCATTTCTTTTAATATTGATAAAAATAATCTTGTTGAAGTATTTTTTCAAAAGAAAAAGATTCGAATTTCCAGATATTTGAGTGATTAAATGGTTTTTGGACTGCTTTAATTCTTCTAAATCATTTATTTTTATGAAAAAATTTTCTTTCTCATCAAACATTAGACAGTGTTCGTTTTTTTATAAAGAGAAAAAAAAATTTCATATATTTTTCTTAATATGAACTATTGGAAAAAAATTCCAAAATCAATAAAATTTCTAATTTTTTTCTGAAAGAAATAAATTAAATCTAAAATTAGCTGATCTAATACTATTATTTTGACTCGAAGATTTGCAAAAGTTTAAATTATTTCTAAAATTTATCTTATACTATTGTCAGTACAAAATACTCTTAATTTAAAGAGTTATTTTCCTATTCTATTTGACAAAGTATTATATTTCCATTACAAATTTTTTCCTATTATTCTGTGTTGAGCAAATTTAAAATTTTCGAGATACAAACTCTAGAATTATATTATTTTTTTTTTGATAAACCGTATATTATTCGGTTGATTTTCAAAAGCTATATAATAATCAATGTGAAATTATTTTTTCTTATTAGAACAATAATAAAAATTAATAAATTAAAAAAAATTCATGATAATCTCTTTTCAAATTAGAAATATCATTAGCTATAATCGGTAAGCTTGATTGAACCTTTAGTTTTTAATTCGTTTTTGGAAAAAAAAATTAATAATCAAATGATAAATATTTCTTTAATTATATTTTTATCATCAATTCATAATGATTGTGACACATAATCAAATTCTTTTTTTATAGATATGTGTATCTACATCTTTTTTTCTCACATTTTTTTTAACACTAGATTTGAATTCGCCTAAATTTGTTTCTAATTTTTCATTACATAAAAATATTATCTTTTCATTATTGAAAAGTTTGATTCTAAAATTAATTTGACTATCGTAGAATTTTTATTAACAAAATTCAAATTTCTAATTTTTTTCTTGTAAACTTGTGAAATTATATTGATTAACCATTATTTAAATAAAATCTTTAATCCTTCTTTTTATTTTACTTTAGTTTAATTGAGAGATAAATTTTCTATGCATATATTAGAAACAATCTCAAATATTGTTAAATGATTTTAAAGAAACTACTAAAACTTGTCGAATTTTGTATTTTTGATTTTAAAAAGGCAATTTATTTAATCATTCTACGCATTTTGTTTAATTGCGAAGTCATCGATTTTTTTAATACTCTTATTTTTTACATAGTCAAATAACGAAATTTTGAAGTTCACTTTATTACTTATTTGTTCCTTGTAAAATGAAGTTAGTTTATTTTATATCTTACAAAGTAAAGACTTCATCATCAATTATATCATTTTAATGCAAAAATATGGACTTTTAGAAAATTTCAAATCAACATACATTTCATTGCTCTGTTAATTTTTTTTTTGACTAAATAATGCTTCAAATATTATAAAACTTAACATATCCATAATGCCATAAATTTTGGAATATTTTTTATATTTGTTTTTAAATTAATTTTTTTTTGTCCGTTATAGTTTGAATATACATTTATTTTATGGACTTTCTGAGATTAAAAAAATTTATGCACAAAATGATAATTAATCTCTTAATAAAAAAGTCGAATAATATTTATCAATTTTTTCTGCGTTATTTTCATGACTCAATTTTACGATCATGATTTTAAGATGCAAAAATTTAATAAGACACAAATAATCACAGACGATACAAAAAAGTGCTAATACTCTGGTCGGTAGCGAAGCAAAACGGACATTTATCACAAACTATATATATTTTTATAAATAATAAACACTTTAAAATTTTCTAGATCATGACTCAAATTAAGTAAGGTCAAACAAAATCTCACCTTATTATTTCTCACAATCAATTTATTAGTTAATCGTTGTGAATCTTTTCCCAACTCAGGGAATAAGAAAAAGCAT
>BLXL01002677.1:0-25764 GCA_023170135.1 Acarapis woodi
GTAAAAAATCAAATTAATATTCGTTTTATTTTTATCAGAATCTTAATTGAATATATTTATTACAGAAAATCTTATTGATAATACACTTCAACAATTTAATTGTATCAATTGGGATAAGCCGAGACAACAATCACAAGTTAAATTTTTTTACAATGAAGGTCAAATTGATGAAGATCATGTGCCAACACTTGTTCGACATGCTACTCCACATCCAAAGGAGCTGAAAGCAAGACACCAAAAATTGTTCAATAAAGAACAAAACGATTTAAATGAAAGTATAGCTACAGATGTTAAACAATCAAATGATGTTCCGCAACAGGTGAAAAGATCGGAATCGGAATCTGAATCTTCTTCCGATAATATGAATCGAAATTATGATAGTAGTTTAATAACGAAAAAGACAAGCACAGTACAAAATTTAAACGAAATAGATAATGAAGAAAATCAAGATATATTAGATAGTTATTTAAATGAACAAATAATGATTAATAATAACTATGCAGAACATGAATATTTGGATGACGAAAAAATTGAATATCAAAATAAATCAAATGAATGTAATATAGAACAAAATAAGGATGCAATTTTTAATCTAAAATATAATCAGCAAGATGAAGAATGTGAACAACAATTCAGTCAGAAAGTGCGTAATGAAATGTATAAATGTGATTATTACGATGATAAGGTTAAAAATTCTCATCAGATTAGAGAAGAAGCAGATAGAATAGTTGGCTCATATGAACTTAATAATCAAATGAATTGTGAAAAAGATACTTTAAAAAAAAAATCACCTCTTCCAAATGAGAATGATGATTCGATGAATAAAAATTTTACATACAATAATGGAACAAATCTTGATTTTGAACCATTAAAACCATGTGAAATCAAGCAGATACGTTTTCACTTGTCGAGATCACCTCAGTATGGTTTGGGATTGAGTATAGCAGGTGGAAGTGGATCAACACCTTATAAAAATAATGATGAATCAATATTTGTTTCAAATGTTGCAGACAAATCACCTGCATACTTTGCTGGCTTAAAAAAAGGTGATAAAATACTAAATGTAAATGATATTTCATTAGAAGGTGTCGAACATTTTGCAGCTGTTCGAATGTTTAAGAATGCCGGCAAACAATTTTCTGTGCTAATAAGTCGTGAAATCCCGATACAAAATTGTCAAATGACGTCATTTATTCCACCTTATACAAGCCTTGCTCAATTAAATAATGTACGAACATTTGATATGCAAAACAATGAACGATCTTCGAGCAAAGAGAATAGAAATGAAGAAGATACAAAAATTCATTATGCTACACTAATTCGTGATCGTCTTAATGGCATTGGTGTTAAAGTTACCTACGATGATCAAGGTAATATTTGCATTGAATCTTCTAATCACGAAAAAGTTTGTCCTAGTGATAGACTGATCAGTATAAATGGAAAAGATATAAGGAAACAAAATATGACGATTGAAGCGGTTCAAAAGATATTAGACGATGAAAGCGAACGATTTATTCGAATTGTAGTCGAAAGAAATCTATTTAGATCTGAATTCAATTATTAATTCAATTTATTCAGAAATATATCGAATTCTCATTTACATTAATAATGAATATAAAAACGTTGCTGTTTAATCTACATTTTTTATATATTCTAGTTGTTATTATACATTCTTGACAAACGAATATTAGTATTAATATTTTTTGTGTTTCAATCAAAGCAAGTTGTTAATGAGCAAGAAAATAAACTGCAAAAATATGAATTTTTCTATACTTTTTTTAAATATTTCATTGATACTTCATCACAAATCATCAATTTAAACGTAATTACGACCTATTATTTGATTTTGAAATAAAAGCCTTAATATATAAAAAATCTCAAGTTTCTTTTTATTTAATAAAAATTTTAAAATACTATTATTTTATTTTAGAGAATACAAATTACGAGTATAAAAATTTTTGAAATTTTTTTTTTCTTTAATATAATATAACCAGAAGTTATAAAATATGATTTGTCTTCATCTCTAAAATTTTATAGTTCAATTTTTATTTCTTAATCTTATTATTTATTTATTATAAATTTTAATCTTCAAAGAATTTCAACTTTATTCAAGAAAATAAATTTGGAAAATTTTAAAAATAAAGATTTAGTCGGTTTATTTTTGAACTTGACTTTTTGGAATGATTCTCGCAAGAATCTTTGAAAAACCTTTGTTCGCATGTTTTTCAATATTCACTCTTGTTGGTGAATTAACCATTTTATTTTCATCATATAATTACATAAGTATACATAATATTTGGAAAAAATAAATCGAAATTTTATTTTTTATTTTATTTATGTACACTAAATTTTTTAGAAATTATATATCGATGAATGTTTTTAAGATAATTATAGTGATTTGCCGAATGTAATAAGATGGTTGTTGAAAAGCAATAAAGTTACATTTTGTTAAAGATTCATTTTAAAGTTTGATAATTTTTTTCAATATATTTATGGCAATACAATTAAATCACTTCAAAACCCTTAAATGTTTCAATCACTAATGTTGCTCACTCTTCATCTTACCCATGCATTAACTGGATCAGAGAAATCGATGTTTCCTACATTTTTCAAATCTTAAATAAATTCACCATTCATCAAACCAAATTAACAATAAATAATGCGTCAATACATTGAATTTTCAAATGTCTAATATGTTAAAGGGTAAAAAATAAGTTCGAAATTTTGAATAAGAACTTATTTCTAGAAATCAAATGAACACCATTCTTTTTTATTTAAAAATTTTAAACCTTAAATTTACAGAAAAATTGCGAATATAATAAATTTCTTTCAATTTATGTAGGATGAATACTTTGCTTCTTCGCATAAAATGTACTTACTAATCATATTAATAATATTATCCAACTTCTCGCTAAAATCAAAAATTTGGCGCGAAAGAAAAATTATTTTTATGTCATTCGGTTTATTATGAACTCAATAAACTCATTTTATTGTTAACTCGAGCATAGGTATTTTGAATATAAAAATTAACTAGTTTTTAATTTTTCTATTTGTCACTATAATTTGGGCGATTTAAAAATCACTATTTTTGCTTTTGTTTTGACTCAACAAGTCATTAATTTCACTCTTTATTTTAAAATTTCATTTATTAAAGGAGTCATAAAAATCTTCTATTTCGAAACTCAAATGCAATATATAATGTTATTCACTTGTATAATATAAGCCACCCATAAATTAGTTTTGCTGATTGCCAAATCGATTTTATGTATAAAAAGTGTTTACATTTTAGAAACATTCAAGAAAAATTTTGAAGGACTGTTTATGGTTGTAATAATTTATAGTAATATAATGATTAATAAGCACGTAAAAGTTAGACTGTTGTTGCAGTATATCGTAATGCGCGAATTGAATCACATGTTAAATTAGTTTTACCATATCTAGATACTTATTTGGCTGCGATTAATAATTTCACGATTAAGAGATTGAAATTCAGCTGGCTAGATTTACAAAAAAAAAAATTACATAAATTCAAACATAGTATGTTAGCTAATATTTTATTTTTTTAATGTTTATCAGATTGTGATATAAATAAAAATTTGTATTTATTGTGAAAAAATAAATAGTAAAAACTTTAAATAAAAAATAAATCGAAAAGATTTAAGATTTTTATATTAAAAAGTGATGTATATACAAAATTTTATTTGAAAAAGCATCGAGGGAGCATTTCAAAAAATTGAAAAAAAAAAAAATAGTCGGCTATTTACAAAATGTGCGCATGCTTTCCTATTTGTTTATTCAAGACTATTCGAAGCTATAATTTTATCATCAGGTTAATCTGATTCGTCGACTAAATAGTTCTTTTTGATATGCATCTTGATTGAGAAATAATAATTTTTTTTAGTTTATTAAGAAGTAAGGAAAAATAAGCTCGACGGTCGAGTAAGAATTCAAAATTATATAATTTAAAAATGTATTATAAATTCACTTTTTAAAAATTAGAGAAAATAGAATGAGAAAAATGTGTTTATGAACATTTGCTTCAAGAGCCACAGGGAGCTTGTTTATCGAAAAAATATTTTTCATCATTTTCTTTTTTTTTTCTCAAAAATAATTTTAAAAAAATCTTCATCTTCTTAAAATATTAACTTAGAATTACGTAAGAATGGTAGATAAATTATTTTTAAGCGTTTTATTTACAAAAAAAAAGCAGAAAATTCTTCCAAATTTTCAAAGGGTGTTGTTATCCTTAAAATTTAATTTTTAAAATTTAATAATTTAATAAATTTTGTGTAGATGTTTTTTTGATTAATTTCAAATATTATACCTTGAGAAACTTAAGAATTCCACAAATATGCATAGTTATCAATTTTTGAGTTATCTCGACTCAGTTTACCATGTGAGTTGAAAACGAATCCTGGTACATTTTTTATTAAACAAACCTTATCTACTAACGTTTTCATCATCATATTTAGAATCTAATTTATTGATATTCAATAATCTCATCGAAATTTCGTTCCAGTATTCATATTTTATCATTTGATTAGGTTGTTTCAAACATGATCAAATGATCGATAAAATTTGTTGTGATACATCATTGGTGAGAATATGATAATCGACTGTCAATTGTATTTCTGAGATGAAAGAGGCAGAGAGCGCGAATAATTTTATGAATTAAATATTTAGATAATCAAATATTGAAATGTTCACCAAATTAATTTCAAAGTCTACTCTAGCGGATAAGAATCAAAATCTCGACGTATCGATCGCTGTTGATTCGAGTCTTATCAAAGAAGGTTACATTACAAAATTGAAAAGCAGAAAAAAACGATATTTTGTACTTTACACAGAAAATAAAAATGAACCTGCCCATTTAGATTATTATGAAAATGAAAGGAAATTCAAAACTAGTCCAGCTTCGTATAAACGTTCTATATTGCTCAAAGACTGTTTTGCAGTCATACGAAAGAATGATCCACGATTCAAAAAGAACAATTTATTTGTATTTGCAATATACACAAGAAATGATTGCTTTTCATTAACATTTGATAATCAAGAAGACATGAACACTTGGTTTGCACTTATAAATGAAGTTCATTTAAAATCATTGGCTAAAAATCGATCAAATGCTATTCATGATTATGGTAAGTTTTATTTTTTTATTTAAATTTTTGATCTATTCATTTTAAATTTTTTTTTCTTTTTCTCACTTTCAATATTTTTTATTCATCATATTTATCAGATAAAGTTTGGTTTGCGGTTATAAAAGATAAAAAGTCAAAAATTAGAGGTTCATTCTATTTATGTCTCACATCAGAAGAGATACATTTATATCAGATTAAAAATGAAATAAATTTAAAAAGTAAAGATAAGCGATCAAATTTATTATTAGATAAAAATACAGATCAAGAGAACAAAAACGAATCACTTAATAATGCTTCATCTAATTCACAATCTAATAATGATCATTATACGATGCAAGTACTTAGATTTCCCTTCAGTTTGATTAGATCTTTTGGTCATCAGTCGAACAATTTATTCATACATCTCGGTCGAAGTTCCGATATTGGTTCATGTCAATTGTGGTTTGAATTAAAAGATTGCGACACATCGCGATATATTCATTCGCTTGTGGCAAATACGCGAGCAGCAGCTAAAAATGAATTTCGCACGCGTAGTAATTCTGAAAATAATCGTATGTTAAGTAGACGGAACAAATCATCATCCGACAAACAACCATTAAATTCAGCATCATCGATTCCTTATTTAAAAACATCTGCGTCGATAAATCAACAATCAAACAACTCTAAATCATCATCTGGTTTAAAGTTCAACATTATGAAAAAAAATCACAAGTCAATTAGTTCTTGCGATGGTAACAAATCAATCAAAAATCAAAAAAAGAATTCAAATGAGTATGTATCTTCACCTGTCTCTTATTCATCTGTTGCATATACTATAGCTAGATCTCGATCAACTAGTGAGAGTTCGACTAGTCAAAATTTATCTAAAGACAAACTATTGAATCAAACATCCAATCACATTCCATCGAACGAATTGATTGCAACAACTAAATGTAATAATGAAAAAAAAGATTCAGATTATTATATGACAACACCAATTAATATTCAACCTTCAACATGTTCAATCAGAGAAGAAGATTATCTAGTTGTTCTTGAATCACCATCATTTGATGAATCAACATTATCGAATACTGAAACATTTTCAAATGTATCAAGCATACAACTTGGCAATAAATTAAATAATTTAAAGTCAGCTGATTTCGAATTAGTATCAACAACAGGTCCATTGGCTAACAAATTAAGTCAACCATTAATCGACCATTCCCAACATTATATGCCTGCACAATTTTATTCACCTATAAATAACAATAATTTTGTTGACGTATTAGATTCGGAGGAATTCAATGATCAAGTTGATGAATATATACAAGTTGAGTTGAGCGGTAAAAAATCAAATATTAATAATTCAAAAGTTATGAATTTTGAAAAATTATTTAATTCTGATTCATTAAAAACTAATTTAATCACAAACACTGAAAATAAATCATCAAAAATGGAAGAAGAAGAAGAAGAATATATAAAAGTTGATTCGTTTACTTCATCAACAAATACAGCTACTAATCAAGAAATAGAAAATTTTCATGTGAATCTTTCACCTGTTTCATCGGCTAGCACGAATCGAATAAAGACAATTAGTATGAGCAGCAACAATACTAGTAATAATGAACTTAGTTCGCTGGGTACTAGTCCATCGTTATTGTCGAATTCACTTTTTAACACTACACCTATTATTCATGATAAAGGGGAAATTTACAAATTAGAAAAGGTGAAAAGTTATTTCAATTCAACAGAAGACTGTGGTGATTGTATTAAACCAGTTCGTACATTTTCAATAGGCAGCAGGCCACAATTGCCTAATCATCAAAAGTTTCGAACAACTTCACATTGTTCATCAATGACTAAAAGTAGCACTTTAAATGGACTGACATTGTCTAATAATCAAAATTTCATTAATCATTCTACAAAAACAGGTATATTTTTTATTTTTAAAATAATTATGAATTATGAATAAAAAAATCTTTTTCATTTTATAGTGCAATGCAATCATATGTCATCAGGTAACAATGAATTGATAGCGAATCGTGTCAAAGAGAATTTGTATTTAAAAGATAGTCGTGTTCGAGCCTTTTCCATGGGTAGCCAATCAATAGCTAAAAAAGAGGCTTTGCTTAGAAAATTGAGATTAAGTCAAGCCCAGCATTTAGAAAATAAAGATCAGCATGGTACTATTGAGGATGAGGAAACAAGTGAAAAATGTCTTTCAACACCAACATTAACTGATAAAGAATATACGCGCCATAGGAGCGCAACATTCACTGCTTCATATGTAGATTATAATACGACAAGCACATCGCCAAAGCGAACGAACGAAGATAGTTCGGAAGAAGACGATATGATGTGCATTGATTTAAGCAAAACATTAAGATTTGATAATGAAATTACTTATGATCAAATTTCATTGAAAGAAAAATTCAAAAAATTAATTTTGACTGATGAAACAATGAAATAGCCAAAGAATTTCAAGAACAATGACATTCTTTTTTCTCGAATTTGCTCAACCTCATTTGACTTTCTGATCAATGATTTATAAATATTTGACTTAAATTATTAATTTTTCATTTATAAAATGTGTTCTCTCATCGAATCCTAAAGTAACTAATCATTGTTTTTCAGTTTACCAAATTAATTACAATTTTTTTTTCAATATAAATTCTACTTTTTAAATAGTTTATTTAGGTGTATATGTTACCATCAAAAAATCTTAAAATCAGGTAATTCATATATCACGTTTATGACGAATATTAAATGTAGATTTCAAAACGAATCTATTTTTTTTTTTTTTTGTATAAAAAAATAAATATATTAAATGAAATGTTTTATTTAAAGTACTAATAAATTATCGATATTTCAAATTATCTAACAAGTGCTTTATAATTTTTTATCTTGAATCTTAAAAAAGTTTGATAATTCTTTTATTGCAAAAAATTTGTAATTAAGAGTTGATCAAAAGTGTATTATTTAAATTCAATTTATATTTATAAAAATTGAGGCGATATTTAACAGTATTGGTATCGGCTAATATTCAAGTCAATTAGATTTAAATCGCTCATATTATTTAAAATATCAAATCTTATTTTTTAGAAAAAGGTTTACATGTTAAAATTTTTAAGTTGAAAATAATCATTTTAATTAAAAAAATCATTTAATTTGAGTAAATTATCTAAAATCAAAATCAAGTATTATATTGAATTAATTTTTAAATTTTTAAGATGCCTTTTTTATTCTAGGAAAATGAAATCAATTATTGCATTTCTTTCTTAATGAAATATAACAGAAATGAAATTTTTTATTGAATTTTTTTTATCATTATATATTTAATTACATTTGAAAAAATTTCCAGTGATTGTTAAATCAAATTTAAAAAAAATATTTTTATAAATTTGAAAATAAATAAAAAAATGTGATTAAAGAGATATAAAAAATTATAAAGATGAATAAAATTTATATATTTTTTCTAATTATTTTATTAAAAAAGTTTTCAAAAAATTTAAAAAAAATTTTTTGAATTGTTTTTTTAATTTTTAAATGTTTTGCCGCGCTTATTTTAATAATTTAAACAAAAATAGTCGCCACAGCTCCTTCTATGAAGAAATTTTTTTTAGAAGCAGTAAATCATAATTTGTTTACACGTTTGTGCTTGAAAGACTAGTCTCTTTTTTCAAGGAAAGTAAAAGAGGAAGCATGTGTTTTTATCTTGATTTGATTTAATTTAATCGAGTGAAATTTGTAAAATTTCTAGTTAAAGATTAAGATATAATAATGATAGAGAAAAAGAGAGAAGATGAAACGAATTTAATTGAAAACATCGAAGAAGAACCAAACTTTAGCGATCTAGAAGATTTTGTAGATGATATTACAGATGATGGTAAATTCATCTTTTTCTTAAATTTCTATTTTGATTATAAATTTTATTCAATTTGATTCATTTTAATTTATAAATATTTTTCAACTTATTTTTTATGTAGTTCTCTTGCCTAAAATCTACCAGAAAAGGCCGAGAGAACAAGAAGGTTTTGATAGTGTGATTGTGGTCGATAATATACCTAAAGTTGGTGCTCCTAGAATCGATAAATTAAAAAGTGTTCTTAAAGATAAGTTTTCTATTTATGGAAAATTTGTTGGTGAACCTTATTATGCAATTGATGAAAATGGAGTAACTAAAGGGTAAGATAATTACAAAAAATATTTCAATAAATTTTTTTATGAATAAATATTTATATTTTCATTCTTAATAGATATGTATTTATTGAATATGAAACATCAGAGCAAGCCGCCGATGCATTGAAAGGTTTAAATGGTCTTAAATTAGATCGACAGCATGTACTAGCTGTAAATTTATTTAAAGACATAAAAAATTTCACTTCTATGTCTGATAAATTTGAACCGCTTGTGCCTCAGCCATATGTGGATAGAGGAAATCTTAAATCTTGGTTGTTAAATGAAGATTGTCAAGATCAATATAGTGTATTGTATGAAGAGGGTATGAATACTTCGATTTATTTAAATGGTAAAAATGAACCGATACTTGTTAAGGAACGTGATCATTGGACGGAATCGGTTGTTGTTTGGTCACCATTAGGTTCTTATCTGGCTACATTTCATAAACAAGGTCTTGCTTTATGGGGTGGTGAAAATTTCGATCAGATTAATAAATTTGCGCATGAAGGTGTTTCGTTGATTGATTTTTCACCGAACGAGAATTTTCTCGTTACATTCAGTCCACAATATGCTGCATCAAATGATCAACAGGCAATCATTATTTGGGACGTTCGTACAGCGCAAAAAAGACGTTGTTTTCATGCCGATCAAGAACAAATAGTTTGGCCAGTATTCAAGTGGTCACACGATGACAAGTATTTTGGTCGCGTTATAAATGAAACATTAAGCATTTACGAAACACCATCATTTATACTTTTGGATAAGAAATCAATAAAAGTAAATGGTATTAAAAGCTTTTCAATGTCACCATCACAAAATATACTTGCTTATTGGGTAACTGGTTCGAAAGATGCACCAGCACGTGTATCACTTATTGATCTTCCATCCAAAAAAGAAGTGCGTGGCAAAAACTTTTTCAATGTAAACGAATGTAAAATGTATTGGCAAAAATCGGGTAATTATTTGTGTGTTAAAGTAGACCGCTTCATAAAGTTAAAGAAGAAAGAAATCGATCCTGAATCAAAAATTACCCAAAAAACTTATTTCAATTTTGAGATATTTAGCATGCGTGAAAAGCAAATTCCAATCGATAGTATTGAAATTCAAGCTAATGTGATTGCATTTGCTTGGGAACCAGTTGGCAACAAATTCGCCATTATTCATGGAGATGGTATGTTATATTTTGCCAAATTCAAATACAATATATTAGAAATATGAATAATATTAAGTGTTATTATGTATTCAAAACAGAGGGATCCTCATATACGGTTTCGTTTTATTGTGTGAAATTGGGTTCATCAATTACATTAATAAAAAAGTTTGAGAATAAACAATGTAACAACATTTTCTGGTCGCCAACAGGTCAATTTGTCGTATTGGCAGGTTTGCGAAATAATTATTCATGCTTAGATTTTATTGATACTTCAGACTTTACAATTACTAATTCAAATGAACATTTCATGGTTACGGATGTTGAATGGGATCCAACTGGCAGATTTGTTGTAACTGCAGTTAGTTGGTGGGTACACAAAGTGGATAATGCTTATTGGATTTGGAGTTTCCAAGGCAAATTACTGCAAAAAGTGAATAGTGAAAAATTTTGTCAACTATTATGGCGTCCGAGACCGAAAACTATTTTATCTGAAGAAAAACTAAAAGAGATTAAAAAGAACTTGAAACAGTATAGTACCATATTTGATGAAAAGGATAAATTTGCACTCTCTAAAGCAAGTAAAGAGATTTTAGATAAACGAAGAAAGTTAATGGAAGACTTCAACGAATATAGATTGAGGAGAAGAAAAGAAGTTGAAGCCATCAAAAATCAACTTGCTCAATTACGCGGAGAGGATGAAAATGATTCTGATTTTTACGAGGAGACTTTTGAGTATTTGATCAAAGAAGAACGAAAGGAAATTGATAATAAATAGGTATAAGTGTGTTATCAAAATTTTAATAAGAATATTTTTTCAATTCAGAAAGTTAATTCATTATTTTTAAATCAATTCTTTTTTTTATTTTTAATCGAATCACATTTAAAAAATCTTTTTCAATTTTTTTTTCTAATTATAATAAATTTTTAAAAATTTCACTATTCATAACTCATATTATTTTTCAAGTTAAGTTTGTGATTATTTTTTTTTGTTTTTTATTAATTTACTGGTTGATTCTATTGTTTTACATAAATCTAGATAGTCAGATTTATATAATTGATGTTCAGCTCCATGAGTTACTAATATGTACTTACTTAATTGAGTGAAAAGATTTTTAACTTCTTCGTCATGCAGATTAAATTTTTCTCTTAATATGTTTCTTTTTATCTGAAGCATTTGAATTAGATGTAAAGTAATCTCAGAACTGAAATCATCTCGATAATAAGTCAAATAACATCGATGAAGTTGCTTGGCTAGTTCATAAGCATTAAGCCATTTTTTTTTTTCAACATTTTCATTGAATTGTCGATTCAATAGATCAAATTTAGCGAGACATTCAAGTTCTATTGTAGTATAAGGTATAAAACGAATTGATTTAATCATATTTTCTTCTTTTCTTATCTGGTTATCCATTGATTGTTTATCTGTTGATATACAGCTTTGTTCATCAATTTTTTTACCGGCTAATTTTGCTTCTTTTTTCATCTTCAATAAAGGTGATTTGGATAGTCGAAGTCTATTGCCCGGTAATGGTGATCTAATAAAATTGTTTTTAGGTAATGGTGATTTTGAATTTTGTCTATATTTAGATGTTTGACGTGGAGATCTAATTATTGATCTTGATTTGTCCGATTCGTTCTTTGAATCATCAAACAATTTATCATTTTCTTCAAATAGAATATCTTTTTTTTCTTTTTCTTTCATTTCAATGATTTCAACGGGTTCAATACACTCTTTGATTCTTTTTTCTTTTTGATTTTCATTTTTTTTCATTTGTTGTGAATCAATCGTTTCACCTTTCTCATTTGTGATTTTGATGACATTATCTCTAATTTGATATTTCATTTCTTGATCATCAGTTTGTTTGATATCTTTTTTTTTGTCTTTTAATTCAATATCATTATTTTTTTTTAGTTTTCGATCTTTCTTTTTTATTTCTTTTGACTCATCCACATTATTAGTCGTTTCTTCTCTCGTTTTTTCTGCCGGATTTCTTGTTCCATTCATTAATTCAGCTGATGAACATTTACACAATACATCATTCTTAAATTCACCTAATTCAAATACACATCGCTCACATCGACATCTAAAGTAGTATCCTAATGATAGCAGTTCTTGACGTTTATCAACTTTCTCCATCACATTCAAATAACTTTTAAAAAGAAATAAAACAATCAATAGATAATTTTCCAAATTTTCACTCAATTATAATTAAAGTTTAAAGATACCTGACGAGAATTTCCTGATTTGTAGTATCAATTTCCTCAATGGCACGTACTTCAATATTCTTTCCATAAAATTGTATTATTGCATTAGGTATACAACTATGATTAAATTGTGATGCAAGAATAAAAACTGCTCGACCAATCTCGAGTAACATCTATATAATAAATGAATTATAGTTATATTACATCTTTTCAATAATTATTAATGTGTTTTTACAATCATAAATAAAGTTTACCTGGGACATTATTGAATATCCATTAATATACATCTAATATTGACAGAGAGTGAGTTGTTATTTATAAATAAATAATTTATTTTATTACTTACTTTGCAGAATAATCGAAATAGCAATTCTTCATCGAAATTTAAGTTTGCTTCGTTGAACATAAGTTTGATGTCTTCGAAAATAAGCATTCGATCTTTATGATCAATCACATCAGCTCTATGCTCCATAAGCCATTCTAGACATCTTAATTTTCCTTCGAATGTTTTGTGATCTTCAAATCGTTTATTTGGATTATAATAAGTGAAAAGATAGAAACGTAATAGCAATCTTGGTGTATCGTAATCAATAAATGTTTTTTTTTCTGGTTTTTGTAATTTATTTGCATTACATATTTGATAGACATGACATTCTGTGAACCTAAAAAACAAAAAAATTTACATGAAAAAAAAAAAAAATTTTCGATGGATAAACTTTTTACTTATGGCCTGTCTTCCAGTCTAGTCGCTGACAATTTTCTGAACAATACCACATAACTTTGCACTTAGAACACCTTTTTAATTTTTTGCTAATTAAGAAAAGATTTTGAGTAAAAATTAGAATTTTGGCATACTAAATAATATTTAATTGTATCCAATCATTCAATACTTACAACTCTTCAAAACAATAATCACATCTTTTTTGTTTTTCTTTTGAATCTAAAATAGCTGCATATGGCTTTTCACGTAAAATCACATCACCTGGTTTAAATAACATTTTTCGAAACTTAAATAAACTTTTTGCTTAAGGTTGATAAAAAAAATGTGCGACACTTTGATGTTTACATTCTAATGTACATTTATTTATTTTCTTAATTTGTGAGGGAGCATAAGGCATTAGGACATTTTTAGATTCAATCGGCTTCTAAAAATTTCACGCGACGTATGTTTAGATAGAACTCTGAAGCTTTTCATTCTTTTTATACAAATTTTTAATACTTTAAACAATATGTTATGGTTGTAAAATTCATTTCAAGAATGCTTTGCGATAGCTAAAAATAAATTTTCTCATTAAGTAATAATTTAAAGTATTCATATAAATGTATTATAATTTTGCATTAATGTTGAAAATTTCTATGTAATAAGACTCGTGTCCTTATAATTTGATTCACATGCATCATTAAAAAATATACTAGAGAAATTTTTCCCTCTTTGTCTGTCTAAAATTTTAAAATAGTCTGGATGCAATTGAGCATAATTCACATTATTTTGATTTATAGTGATAAATTTATTATAAATTCTTAATTACAGAATATATTTTGAAATGCACAAACACAAAACATTAGTTTTTTCATTCGAATATTTCAATCAAAAATCATTTATATTAGATGTCCGACCTAAAATTGGGCTTGATATTCGACAAAAAGTTTTTTCTTCTTAAATAAACGAATATACGAATATGAAAGTATGAAATTTGAATCAATAAATCAATTCTAATTGTAAATAAAAATTATCAGATATTCAAAAAATCAAATATAAAAATTATTATTATCGATGCATGACTTGTCTAAATAATTTATAATTTTCATATTATATTATTTGAATACTTTAAATCAAATTGGATTTTTGTCCGACATTCTTATTTTCTTCAATTTTATATTTCTTTAAATGTGATTTAGATCTTATAAATGTCTTTAGAACAAGAAAATATCCATTAATTTAGTTCTAAAGACTAATCGTTAAAGTTTTCTTTACAAAACCTATTTTAAATTTACCTACTTGGTCAAAGAGATTTAAATTACAATTTAAATACTTGAAAAAAGAATACGCTTTATAGGTAATTTAAAAAGAGTATCAGTACTATTGTATTTAAAGTTATGAATAAATTATATCGAAAATAAGATATATTTCTTAAAGACGATTTTTTATATCATTAATTTATACAGATGAATTTTAATACAAAAATAATTTAACAATTGTAAGTTATCAAATATAGAAGATGAAATGATAAATGATGATAAATTTAGTCTAAATTTATGAATCATGCATGATTTGAATTTATTGTGTGGTAATGTCTATTTA
This sequence comes from Acarapis woodi, assembly GCA_023170135.1. Taxonomy (NCBI): domain Eukaryota; kingdom Metazoa; phylum Arthropoda; class Arachnida; order Trombidiformes; family Tarsonemidae; genus Acarapis; species Acarapis woodi. The sequence continues at coordinate 14,960 of BLXL01002677.1, forward strand.
AATTTTAAGACTATTTTCCAAATATAATCAGATACTTTGTCGTTCGCAAGAAATTAATTATCCAATAAGTCTAAATTCGAATTAATAAATAAAAAGTCATTTAATCGTTTTTGAATCGGAATTCTTTTGCTTAAATTAATTAAATCATTTTGAACAAATAGTTTATTTGTGTAACCAGCTGATGAGGCGGGAATGCTAAAAAGAGCGATCGAGTATTTACTTAGTTTGGGAAATAATTCTTCATTGCGTTTCCAAAATTTTAGTGGATCTTCACTAATGTCTTGATTAGTCAAACTATGTTTTAAATAAGAATCGATATCATCACATCGAATATCAATCGCATCAGTTTTACAAAATTCAAAAAAATTGTCTTCTTCACGCTTGAAATCGTCTTTTTCTTGTTTCAATTGCTTTTCAAGTTTTTCTAAAAGTGTATTTATTTCATCAGTCGAACATAGATTACGCATGGACCTAAAATAAGAAAAATTTATTAAATAAAAGTCAAGTTAATAGCAAATAAATGATTTACCTAAATTTTGGAGTTAAAAAAGTTGCGATCTTGTGCTCGTCAGTGACATAAAAATTCTCTTCAAGCAGTGTATTTAATAAAAACTTGAAATTTTTTATTCTGTAATCAGATTCCTCTTCCGACTTGCAAACCATGATTAGCTTTTTAAAGCAAGGCAAGACGAGGTTAAATGTCACGTTGTTTTCAATCGAAATAAATTTTTTTGCTTCATAAAAATTGTTGAGAATAAGACGAATCTTTCCTAACATGTTTAAATCGATTTGTCCAATGATCGAAGCCAAATTATGATCATCATAAATATTATGTTCTTTTTCTTTAAGTAAATTTAAAACTTTAAAAACCATTTCATGACTAATCACATTTTCATTTAAATTATCAGAACTCGAATTGTTATTCGAATTGAGTGCTTCATTTGACTCTGTTTTTATTTGAATTGATGAATTATTTTCATTTGATATAGATAGACTATTAAAGTAGTGGTAAATTGAAGGACATTTTTCAATAAAATGTGCAATTTCTTTAACTGATGGCTCGGTAATTATTCTTTTAACCATAGCAGAAAGAGTCTGATTTAATTGATTAATTGAACAATTCCACCAATTAAACCTATAAGAAAAATCTTCCCTAAAATTTTCAATAGGATTATTTGATGATACAATATTTATCTTTTTGCCATTTAAACTGTAGGTATTCAATATTTCTCGGAATTCCTTCTGTTTAATATTAAGTTCATTCAATTGTTTAAGACCAAGTACACGATTTTTAAGTTTTCCGTTATTTGAATACTGACAAGCAAGTACAATAAATCGTTCATTTCTTAATTTACACGTATAATTGTCAATAAGTAATGTTATCGAACTTAATTCGTCTAAATCTTTTTTAATATTTTTTTCTATTTTATCAATCATTTCTTCAAACGCCTTTTTCGTTTCTTCGCTATTAGGGAGAATTGTTGCAATGTCTATATTACCATAATTATTACCTATTGCAATTAATTTTTGAAGATAAGTTTTAATACCTTTATTGTCAAAAAAGTTTATTGGTAACATGCTAGTCACAATAGCATCAATCGCAGACTTTGAAAATTCTTCTTTTAAATTACTTATATTAAGTTTAGGCTGTTTTGCTGGCTTACAAGAAGTCGATTGGAATGTTGCATTTGATTTTGGTACTATAATAATTTGGTTCATTTTAGAATTATTCTTTTGAATTGTCGATTTTTTGCATGCATTTTGTTGTTTAGAAGTTATGACTACCACTTTTGAGGGTGTGTAATTATTTGACTTTTTAGATATTATGTCTGTTTCATAAGGTTTAAAATTAACATCGTTCAATTTTGTACAGCTGGTCAAATGTCGAGTAACCTGTATCAAGTAAAGCGAAATAAGTCAGCTAATTTAGAATTATTCTAGTATAATTTATCAAATATGAATAGTAAAACTCATCGTGTATAAATATCTTACCGATGTCGTTCCATCATATGATGAATAACAAAGTAATTCATTACAATGAATGCACTTTACAAATTCAGTCTCTTTTTCACCTATGCACACTCTTCTATAATTATAAACTAATTCAGGTTTTCTACTTGAATTCTCTTTAATTACAACGTTCTTGTCATTTCGATTGATCATTGCTGTCAAATCTTTTTTAGTAACTTGAAAATATTTTCGGTGATGGTTTGATCTTACAGTCTGACGGATGCTTTTCACTGCGCCACTTTGTGAATCATCTGTGTCCATTACAACTTCACAATCGATTGGATTTGAATAATTGTCTAATGAGCCTGAATCGCAATCTACCGTTGCATTACTTCCATTGCTTTGTGCTGATGCTGTCTCGTTAAAATTGATTGGATTCCAGAATTCATCATTCACATCCATCATTCTAATATGATTTAAAAGCTAAATTGTCAATTTAGTCTTAATCAAAGTTTCGATTACTTTAAAAGCGTCTACATAAGTTAGTTTCTTAATTTCTCACAGACGAAGAAAAATAAGAATCAAAACAATCCAGCAATGTTTACTTTTGCTATGAAACTGTTTGAAAACCGCTTCTTTTTTCAGATATAGACGCGCCAATTTTTGAAAAGAAAATTTTTTTTTTCCTTTTATGACACGTGATATTTTATTGAATTATTAGAATCGCTGTTCGATTCAATAAACACGAGTATGTGTTTCATTTCAAATAAAAAAGAAAATTATTTGCTATTCAATTATATGATAATTCTTTGAATTTAACTAAACTTACATTTTTATATCAGATTAAATTTTATTTGAATTTAAAAAAAATTAATCTGTTCATTTAATTAAATTGATAAAGTATTTTTTATTTACCAGATTCATCAAGATTGTATTCGGCAAACAAGAAAAAAAAAATTAATTATATAGTTTTAAAAATTGATTTATAAAAACACATTAAATTTTTTTAAAAAAAAAAGGAAATAAAAAATAAAATGTGATAATTCGAATTCCGATTGCTTTTTTAGTATTAATTTTTGAAATTTAATGATTTATAAAATAATTGCAAAGAAAAAATTTGACATTTTCGAATATTTGATTTTTAGACATTCTATTTTTTCAATATCGTTTATATTATTTATATAAAATTACAAATATAGATGAATTAATAAAATATTCATCAGAATAAATTTTTTAATCAAAAATTTTCTTGGTACGAAAAATTTTCAATTATAAAAACCTTTCTATATCATTGCATTTTTATTGATATAATCTGAAATTTTATTTATCTTTAATTTTGATTCAAATTTGTAATCATTTCCATAAATTTTTATGTTTTGAGGTTACATCATTAAAAAAATTTTTAAATTTTTTGTATGAAATGATTAATTGAAAATTTTTTCTACGAACTATTAATAATTTGACCTGGTCGCTGAAATCCCTCCTAGATTTGTGAATTTGTATTTATAATTTCAAGTTATACTTAAATTGAATAGAAATTATTGAGTAATTTTTAATCTATATTTTATTAATATTGATTATTAATTTTTTCAGTTGGTCAAAGAAACTTTAAATATTAAAAATTGATGAAAGAAAATTGGCGCCAAAAATCATTGTAAAATTATCTGAAAAAAATTTCGATTAAAAAAAATAAAATTAAATCGAATTTAAAAATTAAGAATAATAATGAATTATTTATTGATATCTATTTAAATATTGTTTTATTCACCAAATATAGGACAACTTTAATTTTGTGATAAAGACATTTAAAAAAAAAAAATTGATGTTAAGCATGCGCGTTCATGTGTTTTGGTTCTTTTTTTTAATTAACGCTAAAATTGTAAACAAAGCGATTTAGCCAAAAGAAGTGGGAGTTTTTATTTCAAATAATTAATAAGTTGTATTATTATCTAATTGTCAATGAAAAAGTAATTTAATCATTTTCTATTTATTATCTGTGACATATAAATATATCGATGATTACTTGTTATTTGATAAGTGGAAACAAATTGCAAATAATTGAATAAGAGGTGTCTGTGTCTATTAATGATGATTATCTAATTATTTTAGTCTGTAAATAAATTTTGTGTTTCTATTCAAATATACTTTAAGAAAGTTGACTTACAGGTCAAACTTCAAATTATTCTTACGATCAGTAAATGCACTTCATAAATCATCAGTCCATTTGAAGATCTACTACTAAATCGTAATTTTTTAAATTAATCAAAGTCAATTTTTCAAGAAATTGTTTAATCAGAATGAATGAAAAGGAAAAATTGTCACAACATCTGAATCTTTTGAGAGAGGAATATGTCAAATTACAAACTAAATACCAAGAAATTCAAAAAAAATATAATCTTTTGTTAGCTAATTCAGACAATAAACAGCAGGAATGTACATTTGTAGTCAAGTTGTTACGTACAATCGCTAATCTTTTCGAGCAAGAACTTTATAGTGATTTGAACATTAAATTACAAAATGGCACTATTAAATGTCATAAATTTATACTTTCATCAAGATCTGATGATTGGGGTGTGCTTAATCTCAATGAAGTTTATGAGCTTGATTGGCAAGATATTGATCATGAAGTTGGCTATGCTCTTTTAAAATGGGTCTATACTGATCATATCAATTTACAAAATAAAAACGATTTATTTGTATTAGGTGGGTATCGTAATTTATTTTTGTAGAATAAAAAGATTTAAATGTGATTGATTGAATATATTTTTCTAAATACTAGGAGTTTTAAAAGCGTCTAAAAAATTTAGTTTAACCCCATTAGTTGAGATATGTGAGCAAAATCTTATAATCTCGGTTAATGTAAAAAATTGTGTGAAATTCTATCAATTGGCCGATGAAATTGGTGTAGAGACGTTGAGAAATCATTGTTCTGATTTGATAAGTTCGTATTGGAATGATTTTACAAGCGATGATTTTTCTCATATGTCCGCGCCTCTTCTATTCAATATGTTCAAATCAAAAACTAACTTTCCACTACACACTGCGATTAAAATTCGGCGAGAGGATGTGGTATTTCTATTTCTTATCGAATTCGATGGAAATTTGTCTAATAAAGTAAATGAATTTGATAAACAAGACGAATTACCTCTCGATTTAGCATTAAAGACAAATCAAGAAAGTGTTGCACAAAGTCTTATTAAACATGAAGCTAACATTAATATAATAGATAAACAAGGTAGATCATTATTACATCGAGCTGTTGAACGTCATGAAAAGAATTCTGTTGATTTTCTTTTACAAAATAATTCTACCGTAGATATTCAAAATCGAATGACCAAAGAAACACCGCTACATTTATTATGTTCACAAAAACTTAGTTATAATGAAAGATTAGATGAAATTGCTCAAATTTTATTAGAAAAAGGTGCTAACCCCAATTCGCAAGATGAAAATGGAAACACTTGTCTACATCAAACAGTAATTCATCAAAACATGGATGTGTTTAAAATTCTTATATCTAATTCTCTCATACAACTTGACAAGCAGAATAAGGATGGTTTGAGCGCTTTAGGGTTGTGTTTGCAAAAATTTAATACAAAAAACGTAACAATCTACAAAAAGTTTGCTGATCTTCTTATTGAAAAAGGTGCTTCTGTAAATTTAATTAATGAAAGAACCAAAGATACTCTTTTACATATAATTGCAAAGCAACAAAATGAAGATGCTGGCGCATATTTGATCGAGCATAATGCAAATATTGACCAATTCAATCTAGAAGGAGAAAAACCTATTCATATTGCAGCTAAGAATGGCCTTAATAAATTAGTCAGTCTTCTTTTGCAAAAAGGTGCAAATTGCAATTGCACAACACTGCCAAAAGATGACTTATTTTCAAATAATTCATTAGATTCTGAATCAGAAAATGATGAACATATTTTCAATCAAACACCTTTGCATCTATCTATAGCCAATAAACATGAAGAAGTTGTTAAAACGATACTATATTTTAAACAATCTAATCGGTCAAATGAATTGACTTCCAACATTATTCCAGATTTAAATATTAAAAATTCGAAAGATCAAACTCCACTGCTAATTGCATTGGATGCTGAAATGTTTTCTATAGCTCAAACACTGATTGATGAGGGGGCAAATGTAAATGTTATGAATTCTGAAGGTTTGACTCTTTTACATCAAGCTTTAATAAAAAAAGACGCAAGATCAGCAATGTTTCTTCTTAATTATGGTGCTGATATAAACATTGTTACTAAAAATAACGAAAGCCCACTTCAATTAGCAGTCAAAAATCAAATTGAATCAGTAGTTGTTGAGATTTGTTCAAAAGGTAGGTTAAACTTGTTTCTAATATAACAGATTTAAAATAGTTTTTCAAAATAATTATTAAGGTGCTGATGTGAATGTTCGCGATGAAAACGGAAACACACCTTTATGGATTGCACTTGAAAATCAAAATGAAGATATAGCATCTTTTCTTGTTCAATTTAAATGTGATACTGAATGTTGGTCAGCCGGACCAGGTTAGCATTAGTAATTTAAATATAAAAAAATCCTTTTTTATTCAAATTCGAATTTTATTAAATAACAAGGTAATTGTCAGCAAACCTATCTTCACAAGGCATTGGATGAAAATAATGAGTTTATCGCTTGTTTTCTTATACGTAGTGGTTGCGATCTAAATAGTCCGCGTAGACCAGGGCCAAATGGAGAGGGTGATGAAGAAGCATTTGATAATCAGACTCCATTGCATTTAGCATGCAGTTGGGGACTAGATCAAGTTGTACAAACACTACTTGAATTTAATGCAAATGTGAATTTGCAAGATGCAGAAGGAAGAACACCACTACACATAGCTATTTTAAATCAACATCATCTCATCATTCAATTACTTTTATCACATCCTTTCATTAAATTAGGTAAATTATGAATCCTTATTTTATTAGATCATGCTAGGTAAAAAATTATTTACTTTTTTAGATATTCGAGATAAATATGGTCAAACAGTATTTTCTTCAGCAATGTCGATGAAAAATAATAAAGCAGCTAAATTAATATTAGATCGTGATCCGCAATCTGCAGAAAAATTCGATGGCAAAGGTAGAAATTTTCTGCATTTAGCTATTCAAAAAGGCGATATTGAGAGTGTGCTGTTCTTGCTAAGTATACATGTAAATGTACATAGTCGAGTGAAAGATAATCTTCAGTATACTCCTTTGCATTTAGCTGTTGAAGGAGGAAATGAAATGGTTGTACGTAATCTACTGTTAGCAGGTGCTAATGTGAATGATTTGACGATTCAGAAGCAAACTGCTCTGCATATCGCTGCCGAGCATGATTATCATTTAATTTGTAGTATTTTATTAGAAAACAATATTAAATTTGAAGCAGTCGATATAAACATCAACAACGCATTGCATATTGCATGCCAAAAAAACAACTACAATACTTGTAAAGTATTATTAAGTGAATCGGAAATTAATGCTGAAGCATTAAATTTAAAAGGACAAAATCCTTTGCATTTACTTTGTCATAATAGTAGTGAAACGGCCGATTTGATATTCGAATTATTTATGAATTGTATGGACAAATATCCGATCAATAAGGCAGATAGCGAGGGGAATACTCCAATTCTACTTGCTTATATTAGTGGAAATATGCAGTTGTGCAAAGCATTGGTCAAGTATGGTGTATGTTTGGGTGTAAGTAATAAGCAAGGTGTGAATATATTTAATTGTCAAGTAGCCTCCAGAAATTTATTGTACAAATTATTAGATTATTTACCTCGTGAAGCGATTTGGAGTGAAGGAGACAGTTGTTTAGAGTGTGGCCTTAAATTTGGACTTACGAATCGTCGTCATCATTGTAGACATTGCGGAAGTTGAGTTTACTTTTTTATTTTATTTAAAAAATCTGTTTCAAAGAAATTAACATTTATTTTAATATTTTTTTTTATCACAACAGGTTACTTTGCGCTAAATGCACATCAAAAGAGACTCACATAACTAAATTTAATTTTCCAAAGGCAAGAGTCTGTGATTTATGTTATGAGGTACTTGAAGCAGGTTTTAATTAGCATTTAATTTATTAGCTGAAAAAATGTTTCACAAATATTTAATAAAATTGTTGTCCTATCATTTTTGCCTTTTTCATAGAAATTACGTTAAAATTTATTTTGGTCTATAATTTGGCAAATTAGGTAAATTCTTCATTTATTTATTATTTCTAAAAAAATTTAGTTCACTTAAAAATTGGTATTAATTTTCTTGGAATTCGACCCCTATTTGCTCGTTTATTGTTCAATTTATTCATAATTGAACTTTTTTTTTATATAAGTTACAAAATATTATAAAAAACAATTAAAATGGTAGTGTCTTATTTTCATCGATAAAAATATTTGATATTTTTGACATGAAAATCATATCAATATTTGATATTACAATAATATTTATTGGATAATTATAAAAGAAGGTAAATTAATTTTTTTAGATTTTTTAAATCTTTACAATAATATCTAAATTATTTTAATAAATACTACTTTTATTTCTAAAATCAATTTTTTGAAAAAATGCTTTCAAATTGTACTAATAATCATTAATGGCTAAATTTTAAAAATTCTTGTTTGATTAAATAAATTTATTTTTCACATTTTAAAAAAAGTATATTTTATTATATTCTATTTCTTTTACTTTGAATTGTTAATTTTTTTCAAAATTTTTTTTTTATTTTTTAATATTAATGCTTTATAAAAAGTTTTGTTAAAAACATTGCGAATGATTATAATTTAATCTGTCGCATTTTTTGATGAAAAAAATAAAAAATAAGCAAAAAATTTCATCCAGTTTGAATTAATTTACAAGTTTGAATTTTAATTTTCGAAAATAGATTAATAGTTATAAAATTTTACAAACAATTTTATCTTACCTATCAATCCAATTTTCAGTTTTATTATTATCCGATAATCTTTTTAATTGAAATTACCAAAAATTTTTAATCAAGTTATTTCTTCGTAAAGTGGGTATACTAAAATTGCATGAAATAATCAATATATTTTGGAATATTGAACGCCACCTGTTTTGTGTGATCTCAAACATAATAATTTTAAATTTTCAACTTTTCGCGGTTATTTCCTATTGGACTTTATATAATAATTAAAAATTAGATCATCATTTTCGACCAGAAAAATTAGAATTCTTTCTACCACGGATAAAATTTTTGTTTTATCTTCAATTTCTTGTCTATAGAATGATGTCTTTCTATTTATTATAATTCAAGTGTAAAAGAACAATTAATTATGAAAAACCATTCAAAATTTTTATAAATTATAATTTGTAATTATTTTTTTTTTGATATCTACTTGATGATTTTATTTTAAAAATATGTTTAATATCCAATATTTACTATTATTATTTTTCATTTTGAGCTCAAAAATATTATTGTTAAGACACTTTACTAATCAAAAACATTAATTCGATAAAATTACCATTACAATTCAATATTTGAACAATATTTTAATTTATTTTCGTGAAATTTTTATTAATTAGAATAATGTTTTTTATCTGAAAAAGAAAATATTGTTGGATTCTGAAACAAAAATTTAAAATTTCACAATTTGATCGCTAAAGAATAGAATATAAAAATTAATAACTTAATCATTAATGTTTATTTAATATTTGTATTAATTAATCAAACAATTTATTTTTAGAATGATAAATTAATTTTTATTTGTCTAACACGTGAAATCTACTTGATATTTTACGTTTTATTATTGATGTCATTGCAAAAAAAATCATATATAATAGTGAAAAATTGGAAAAAAATCTTTTCTAAATAATGAAAATTCAATTTTTTTTCAATTTTACCAAATATTTTAATATTACAATTTTTATATCGAATATATTGTAAATATGCATATTAAATTAAGTTTGGCTTTTTTTGCTCCATTCTATCGTGAAAGATTTTATTTTCAATTAAGAATGAGTATTCTATTATCAATTGTATTTAAAAGAATTTCCAATGAATTATCAATAAATCCAAATGCTTTATATTAATTAAAAAATTTTTAATTGTTATATTCTGAATAATTTTCAGTTACTTCTTTAATCAGTTGTGAAATTTTATGGTATAATGAGACAAAACAATTTTCAAGAATTGATTCTTATTTCCTCCAGAGTTTAGGCATTTTTAATTTTAATGAAACAAATATTTGCACGGTAGTCAATTAATAGATTTAAATAAAAATAAAAAATTTTGCATATTATACTTTAATACATTTCATCAATTCAAAGTATTTGACATCTCAAAAGATGAGCAAAAATTTATTGTTAATGAAAGGAGTACTTGAAAAAATTTTTCTTTCATCTAAAAATGATTAAATGAAATAATATCTTTTAGTTATCCTCGATTCATTAGTTAAACTGTTGAATTCCATGAAAATTTGTCTAATTTAAAATTTAACAACAATTTTTTTTTATTTAGATCGAAATTATTCGACTTAATTAATCAATCAATTATATACCTTATTTAATTTTATTTTGGTGAAAAATAATTTTATCAAAGATTTGATTTTTAGCTTCATGAAAATTACCTTTCTTCATAAATTATTTTACTCTAAAGTTATAAGCATAAAATCTAATTAAGAATTATGCACTAAAATTACCCAAAATTTTTCCAAAAATTCTATTATCGATTTAAAATTTCAAATTTGATAAAATAAAATTTATTCAATTTTTTATTTATTTATTGAATTAAATACAAAATTTCAAATCATGTAGAGTTTGATTTTATGCTTTGTAAAATTAGTAGGTAAAATATTTTCAAAACTTAAAAATTGCTTGATG
>BLXL01002680.1:0-10604 GCA_023170135.1 Acarapis woodi
TTGATTTATTTACTGAAAACTGATGTTGTCTATAATTGAAGAATTTTTTTCTATTTTTCCACGAGAAACCTAAAAAATAAAAATTAAATAAAAATGAACACGAATAATAAAAAATGAATATATTAAAAAACTAAATATTCAATTAATTATCTTTCTAAAAATTTTCATCTTTATTTTCAAATTTTAATTAATAAGCAAAAAAAAAAAAAAAGCGTAATATCAAATTGTTCCTAAACTTCCTTTTGATATTTTCATATTTTTATGTAATCATTATAAGCATAATAAAAAAAAATTCTATTGATTTACCTTTTTCGCATTAATTTTTAAATAATCAGATTTGCTCAATTCCTTAGATAATTGATAATAAATTGATGATATTAAAATTACAAAAATTTCTCACAAATTACTTATTCAACCGAAATCGAAATTAAATTTTCTTGTAAAGTTAGTATGTTGATTCACAAAAATGCAGACCTAAAGTCTTCTCTACTAATATTAAGAGACTAAATAGCCAAATTGTTCTAAAATTAATTTTTATGAGTAAATTGCAAACAATGAATTATCAAAATGTGAATTGTGTTTAAATATTCGAGAAAATTGATGTCATGTTTTCCGTAATGATTTTTTAACAGATAAAACTTTTTCTTTAAACATTTTGAACTTCTGAGTTTTGAAAAATTTTCAACAATTAATTTTGAAAACGTTTGTAAAATTTATGAGCTCTGTAACTTGAAATTTTCCTGTGATATATTATGACTCAACATTGAATTTTTACAAATTTTTTTCCTGTCCATATAATAAATAGATAAAATGAAAAGCACACTTTCTCTGAAATCGCTTTTATTTGATAATATAGTGATAATAAACTTATATTATTTACATTCTTTGACTATGTTTCTGCGATTTCGATTTAAGCCTTAGTTTTTTTTTATACGATTCAATAATTCATCAAATTTTTTTTCGCTCATCAATAAGAATTATATATATCATTTTAGTGATATTCATTGTGTTTATAAAATTTCAATTATTTTTTATAAAATTCAATACTTCAAACAGAAATAATAAAATGATAACGAAATTTTCAAAAAAAATAAAATACTTCGAAAAAAATATTTTAAAGCAAAGATTTGAATTTTTCTAATTTCAATTATTGAAACGAAGATAATTTATTCGCCTAATCAATATGTCAACTATATGTTGAAAATGAGATCATCAGAAATTACAATAAGTGATTCAAGTTATCTCAAAAATAAAGTCAATTCAAATATCAAATAAAATCTTAAATAGAAATTAATTTGCTAACATTGTAATCATTCAGAAAAAAAAGTTTAATATCCTGAACAATCAAAATTTTCTTTTTTAATAGCAAAATTAAAATTTCAAAGTCTAAATAATTGTTGCAATCTAATAAGCAATAATATGAAAATAATGTGCAACTATTTAGAAAATTTTTGCTTAGTTGATTTTTAGTGCAGATCATAATCTTTTTTCGTTTGTTTTAGTTTTTTATTCGATCTCCACGATTCATGCATTCAAAGCTGATGTGACAATTCGACTATCTTGACAAAACCTGCAATTTCAGTAATTTTTTTTTTATTTTGCATATAATAACTTATTTCATTCTTCAAATCTATTCGTCACACATTTATATTTATTTAAAGTCAATTAGCTTGATTAAGATTGCTCTTTATTGATACAGTTTTAATTCCCATGCTTCATATATTCGCTCTGCGACAGTTTTTTAAGTTTCGCTTTTAATTATCGAAGCGTTTAATCGCTACTTTAGTAAATTATATAATTTTATTAAGAAAAATTTCACATAATTACATAGAAATAAAAACAAAAGAAAAGTCAAAAATTAAAAGCTTGATAAAAATTATTTTGATATTGATTATAAGATACTACATACAAATTTACTTTGGAAGTTTTGAAATATAAAAATATGCAACCTAGAATCAATAAAGTTAAATGAAAAAATTGTGTAAGAACTGTGTAAATGAATTCACCAAAATAAAATTTTAGATTAAAAAAGGAAGTTATAGTTAATTAATTCAAGCGCGAAAAAAATTGTGGAAAATGCTGATTAAAAAAATTCACATTGATTTCTAAAATTGCATAGAATTTATGGATTAATATAATTTAGTGAAAGGGTATTAATTAAATGTATGAAAAACAGCGCACAAAAATTTCATATCAAAAAAATATCTTTTCATTCATTTAAGGAAAAAAAGTAAATTAAATTTAATAATGATTTTATAAAAGAATCGATAATTATTATTCATTTTGTAATCCCTAAAAATTCATTGAAATAATCATCAGACAATTTAAAGCATTCAGAATTGAATAATTAATCTAATTCAAGATCTAGAACTACAAGAAACGCTTCTGAATGAAGATATTTGAATATGTTTAAAAGCTGATAAATATTGGTTGAATCATTAAACATAGATAAAATAAATCATGTCTATCTGATAATCATTTAATATAAGGATTGAATTATTATGACAATCTTTTAATGATTATTAATTTATTCAATATAGTTAATTTTTAATATTTTATATTATTCTAATTTGATCTTTTAAAGCATATAAATTTTCTTTTCGCTAATTATAAATTAATATTTATTCAAATATGCCACTCAAATATAATAGATTTTCACAGCATAACAATCGCGAATTCTCTCTAAAAAGATTTTAGTAAATCAATTTTTTTAATTTCTAATTGTTCAAAGCAGCAGATGACAAAAAATTAACAAATGTGATTTTTGTGTATTTGTCGATATAGATTTTAGGTAACATTGATCATAAGTGAACTAACATACAACCAAAAATTCATATTCACCATATTTATTTTTCTGCTGATTCAATCAGATTTCAAATCGAAAAAATCTAATTCACTCAAATGAATTTCTTAAAATAAATCTTTGTATATAGACTGTAAATAAGACAATTTTATATTTTTCCGAAGCTTGTCATGCTAAATTTTTACCAAATCTGTCAATTTATTTATCTTTTATTTAATGAATAATAGAGTCCGAAAATTATATAATTTCTAATATCTAATATTCGAAAAATCTAAAACTTCAAATTTTTCCCGACTTATGTCTAAAAAAATAGTTGAAAATCAAAACAAAATATTTATGGAGCAAAGAAAATAAAATATAATGATTGCAATGAAATATTTAGAGTAAGAATAATCAAACTCAAATATTTAAATTTTTCTACGAAAACAAAAAAAAAAAACGAATTTCGATGTGCTGCTTGATTTGTGAATTTTGATAAAATATAATTCATATGGGCAAATAAATTCTGATTGTTGGCAGTCACGAAAAAAAAATTTTACGTAAATATTAATCTGAAATTGAATTAAAAAAAAATAAAAAAAAAAACATTTACAATTATTTCATTGTTACCTAATGTTTATTTTTTTTGTATCAAACAAATTTTTCAAAGTTTTTATTAGAATTTGAACATCTTGATTAATAATTCTTAAGATATTGAAGATCTATCTAATTTCAAATCTCAAAAAATATGAAAAAATGTGTAAAACAAAACAAATTTTATTTAATTTTGAAAAATTAATTATCATAAATTAATTAAATTTAATCAAGCATATGTAAAAAAAAAATTTTCATTTTTATGTTAAATCGAGATTGTCAAAATTTCAGATTCTCATTTTTGAATGTCCTTAAAATTTACGTTAGAATCAATATTACTTTTTGAAGTCTAATAAATTACATTAAAATCGAAATATGAATCAAACAATATTTTTCGTTTTTTCTTTTCTAAAATTGAAGTTGAAAAATTATGCATGAATGACGAATTTATTTGTGCATTAATCTTTATACAAATTTTTTACATGATTCATGCAGAATTCATAGATGAATTCTCTAACTTATCTTTGATTCCTCTTGTGAGATTTATCCAACAATTTTGCTTTTTCAGTCATGAAAATTTTGATTCGATAAAATTTTCTATAAATCTAAAAATATGATTGCTTAAAATAATCACTTTATCTTCTAAATGCCATTGAAAATTTTTGTTATATCATCAAAAAATTACATTATAAATCTTTTTTTCTGAAAATATTTTCAGCATTTTATATTTTAAAATTTTTTTATATAACTTTATTTTTGTTTATATATTAACAATATCTCGGGCTATTTACAATAAAATTCAATTGCACATCTACTAAATTTAGTTCGTCCAAAACGAGGCAAGAGGCCACTTAAATTATTTTAAAATTTTTCGAGGAGAAATCACATCTATTTGGTTTCAAGATTGTTTATTATTATATAATTTAAATAAAAAAGCAAAATTGATGCGGTTTTAAGATGTGAGTTATAAATGCCACGGTATTTTTTAGAGATCTGAAACAAATAATCTAGAAATTCTTGAAGATTTTTTATGATTAAAACTTTTATTGTAAAATAATATTGTTACTCAAAATAATTTAATTCAAAGTATGTGGCAAAGATAATTCTCAAAGCTATTTATTTAAAAATTGAACTTTTTGTTAAAAAAAAAAAGGAAATGACTATTAAAAATATTAAGTAAAGAAAATTTGATAAAACAAGTCTTTTAACTCAAAAAAAAATAAAAAAAAAAAACGAATTTTTGCTGACGTATTAATCTAAGTATTGAATTTGACTAATAGACTTATAATGATGATCTATTTCATTATTATAATTCTTTTTATAAATTTGAAAAAAAACGTATATATGCAAAAAACTTCAAAACATTTATCGTCGAATTTGAGTAAAATACAGAAGAGAGAAATTTTTAAAAATTGCAAAAATTTTGAAACTAATTTCAAAATATTTTAAATTAGAATGTTTTCAAGAGGTAAGATTCGGTTTAAGAAAACAAACAATTAAGTGCATGCTTTTAAATATTTTCAGACGGAAAATAAAAAATATCAATAAAATCGATAAAAACAATTTAAGAATATTGTCACTTAAAATTTAGTGCATTTATTTATTGACTTTTTTACTCCTAAAAGATTATTTTTGAATGAATATATATCTCGGATTTTCGACTATTAAGATACTGTTTTGTTTATTCAATTTAACGCTCTTATATCACCAGCTCGAACAAAGACAAAATTATTTTTGATGCTGATTTCTAACATATTATTTTGCATATTTTCGGATATTTTTTGGATATCTTTTAAAGAAATTACAGTATAAATTGAGCAGAATTATAAACGTGTCCCATAATTTCACTAATAATTCATCATGAAAAAAATTCATTGTATTTTTTAAAATTCATCCATTTCGCATCATTTAGAAAAAATAAAAAAAAATTCTTTTACTCAAATGTGCCTTTTTTAAAGTTCTTTTTTATTCGTCATTTATTATTAATATGATTAGAATTCAAAAAAGATTGTAATGTGCAGTCAACAGAATAAATGTTTTTTTCCCAAATTAGAATTTCTCGAAAGCTTATTATTAAATCAAAAAATCGAATTCAATCCATAATCTGTAAGAAAATTGATCAATCAAAATATAAATAAACGCTTTAAGAGCATAATCAACTGTAAAGAACTACAATTGGTTGAAAAATTAATTATTGTACATAGCAATAGCATTGTGAACTGCGAAAGAAGGAAAAAATGTTTAATCAAATTTAAATATTAATATGTATCTGAAAAAATTTAATTTTTTTTTAAATTAAATGAAATTTAGGATCTCACCTAAAAAATTTTATTTTCAAATTTGATAAATTTTCATTTTTTTTAGAAGAAAAAATGAGACTTAATTTTAAATAAAAAGAATAAAATTTGTCATCCTTTTTCTGAACGTGAATCGAGATTTCAATCTGGAGAATTGATTATTACCAATTAAGAAAAATAAAATTTTCGAAAGATTTTTTTATTTATAAAAATACAATTACGAACCCGTACAAAGTTAACATGCAATAATTTTGTCATTAAATTCGGGATCATAAGTTGCAATTTTATGTCTAAAAAATTGCAACATTCATTGAAAATTTTTTCGCAATAAATTTATGACATTTGGTTTTTCCAATTCTTTGAATTTTCAATGTAATGTTTTCTGATCTTTCTAAACTTTACTCAGATCATTAAAATTAATTTCTTCAATTCTATTGGTTACCTCTATTTCTTAATTTGAATCTTCTGATATTTATTACAGATTCTTCTAAATCAACTTGTACACTCATTTTCTCCAAATCCCTTTGTTTACTAATTTCCTCTTCAGTATCACTTTCTAATGGTACAACCCTTTTTTAAACTTATTCGATAAATCAATTTGCTGAACGATTGAAATAGAATTCACTTAACACAAGTTACAAAATTCTAAAAAAATTTCACAAGTTAAATTAAATTAAATTGCCTTTAAATATTTCTTTCCATTTTTTTTTTGCAAATCAAGTAATTTTTTTTCCTGTCAGATTCATAACTAAACGATTTAGAATAAATCTTTGATCTTCTATTTTTTCTATCTTTAATTTCGCTATCATTTTCATTATAAGATATATATTATATATTTTTTTAATATATATAAGATAAATTCGATCCCATCAATCTGTGCTCTATATCAGAAAAAAATTATTAAAATTGATTTTCCTAATTTGAAGAATTAATCAATCACTAATTACTGACATTTTATTTTGACATCGGACTTTCTGAATAAAATTGACACAATTCAACTCGAAATAATTAAAAACTAACACTGAAAAACTAATGACTAAATAAAAATACATAAAGAATTAAACGCAAGAACAGAATTTCAAATTTTTTATCAATGGATCAAAATTTATTTAGGACGGTGAAAAGGATTTAGATTATAGTGAGAATTTATTTTCACAAAATTTTTTGTGACTAAAAAATTAAAATATTTGAAAAAAATTAATTTTTAATTAATAAGAATAACAATGCATTAGAAAGTAAGATATTACTTTGGCACTAGTAAACCTTCAAAGAGTAGATGGAAAAAAAGATTATATAAAAGAGAAACTTGAAATCAATCGCATAATTCTCAAGTGCAAAATAATGTATCAATCGATTTATTCTATCACGAATCAGAAAAAATTAAGGATATTTTAAATGAAGAAATATTAAATAGAATTATTTTCTTGAAACAATCAAATAAGATCAAATATTGTGTAATTAGCACCATTTAAACTGTCTTTCAAATCCAAACCCAAATTCAGATCCAAATTTTTATATTGAATTATTAATAAAACAGTTATTAGAATTATATTGTACTGATATAAATGTAAATGATAAAGTGAGCAAAGTTGCATTATTAATTATGATCTTTGATACAACAGCAAAATGCTTTTTTCTATACAATACAATAAATATTTTAATTCTTTAAATGGTTGTATGTTTTGTATGGAAAAAGGTGTTGGAAAAAGATATGTTCAACTTTCTTAACCTAAAAAATATTTCATTCAAAAATCAATGGAAATCGACAAAGTTGGAAGGAAAAAAATAACTGAAAAAAATTTCACTTTATTTTTTGATCTCGAATATTTTGATCCTATCAAAGGACAGAGCGTAAATTTAATGCATGTACTTGTTTTAGGAGTAGTAATGAGTTTAATTGAATTCAGCATGAATTATAAAAACAGAATGAAGAAATCGTTTATCGTAGGTCTCAAAATATTTGATGCAAGATTGTTGGCCTTTCCAATCAATTCAGATTTCAAATGAAAAATTTTAAGAGCATCTAATATAAACAAATGGAAAGTCAATCAATGTATTCAATATTTCGTTTTCGTTGCACCGATTTATATGAGATCAATACTATCTGACAAAGCTTACAATCATTACTTTTTTTTATCTTCATTGTTTCGAAATTGTGGAATGTAGGTTTAACGATTGACGAAATTTCTAATCTAAGAAAAGAGACAAATATTTTTCTAGATGATATTAGAGTACTGTTTGATGAAAGCGAGTATTTAATTAATATGCATTTATTGAACCATTTATTTGATAATTATATAAAGATCGGTCCAGCATGGGATTAAACAACATTTTATTCAGAAAATTTTATTGGGAAATTAATCAAAATCATCAAAAGTCCTCATCTACCGTTAAAACAGATTGCTAAAAATGCTAATTTAAATTTTATCGCAAATTAGAACTTAATCCGACCTTTAGACAAACCATTTTATAATGAAATCAAAAATTGGTATAGACAAATTTTATTTAAAAACAAGAAGCTGATATCGTATCGTTGCATGAAAACATCAAATATTAAAAATTATTACATTGAGACAAACTAGGGCATTTTTTTTTAAAATTGTGTATTTTTATTATGAAGAATATTCTCTTTTTTTTAAAGATAAAGAGATTAAATTATACAGAAAAATATTTGTAAACCGTGAAAAAATAAACAGAATAGAATTAAATATATTTTAGAAGTCACAAAAACATCCAATTATCATAAACTTAGTGTTTTAGATATGAAAGAAAAAATTTTGCCAATAATATTTTTTGATTTGCTGAATCAGTAATATCAAATAGATTATTAGTTTATTTTAATTAATTTATTATTTGCTTGATTTGTCTATAAAAGAAGATCTTCATATTTATGAACATATCATGCATAATTAATAGAAAATAATTAAATTCTCATTAAAAGCTTTGTTCGAAAACCTATATCATTATTCCTGACAACCCAATTCTAAAATATTAGACTTCGAAAGTAGAAGCCTGATCTCATTTAAAAAAGATTATTATTTATTATGAGTCAATTCATAATTAAAAACTTTTCGTTTTTCCAGAATTGTCTTAAAGATGATAAAATAAACGATGAGAAGATCAACTTTTCGACTTCACTGCATTTTGAACACTTTAGAAACTTATCAAATATTTTTTTTTTTCATTAGAAAATTTTCGATCTAAACTGGACAAACTAATGGGTACATTTTGTTCAAGATGTTTCAAACCTACAAATATTCAAGAGAATATGGCTGAAAGGCCATCAAAAGAAAATGAAAAGCCAAGTTTTTCTGAATCTAAAACACAAGAGGCGGATCCTAGATTACCATTGAATGCCAGACAAAAGTTTCAAATTTCTAAAAGGTAAAATCATTAAATTATTTCACATCTATGTTATACGCAATGTCGATCGAAAAAATCTGAAATATAAAATATTCTTAATCATTTTTCACTTTCTTTTCAGTTGGAAAGGAATAGAAAGAGCTTTGACTCCGACTGCTGTAACTATGTTTGTTAAGTAAGTATTTGACAAAAAAGATCCGATAAAACCGTAAAAGCCAAGAAATCATTTAATAGGTGGATAAATTATTTGAAAATTTATAAATCATCATAATATATAATTAAAAAAAAATTGATGAATAAATGAAAAACAAAGTTCAAATAAATCAAAACAGTGGGATATTTTGATTAATTGGAATCATATATTCTGAGAAATTCCTAATAAAACAAAAATCTGGATAATGAAAAAATTTCTTCTACAAAAATTTTTTTACTATTCAAAGCGTCCTTCTAATACTCTCAATCCTCTAGAATAAAGAATATTAAATATGACATTATCAAAAACAACAAATAAAATCTCAAATTAAGTTTCAAAAATAATTAAATTACAATCAGGGAAATAATCTAAAAATAAGTTAGTTTATCAGAAAACTTAAAAACAAAAAATAAAAAAAAACGATCTAATTTTCAGGAAGGAAGTTGTGATTGTATCACTATATTTTCTGATATAATCGTTTGAAAACTTATTAGAATTTATTTGAAGCACCTTTAAATGATGACTGAAAATGCTTTGATGTTTCTAATAATTATCTAATCGCAAATATACGTGATTCTGTATTCGTAGTATTTCTCGAAAATTCTCTTCCCCCGTCCAACAAAATTTGAAATGCAATATTCAGAATATCAAAAAACTACTATATTTTTTATTGTATCATGTCAAAACAACTTATATTGAAATAATACGTCCCTATTTCGAAAATTTTTCTTTACTTTTGAAGATTTCAATTCTTCGTAAATAAAAGTTATTCGATTTATCAAGGATTCTCAATGAAATTTTTTCGAACATAAAATATTATTGTCACGAAACAGATTTTTCTAAATTTTAAATTTGAAAAATCACACAAAATTTTGATTTATTCGATTTTATCACGATAAGGCGATTGTCAAAAGGATTTAAAATAATTCGAAGGGATATTACTTAGCATCAATCGTAATTAGACGAAATCAATTTATTTTCTATATTATATTGGTTTGATTTTTGATGAAACATACCCTTCAAAAAAAAAAATAAAGAGTTTATTTTAATTTATTTTTAAATAATAATCAAATTATCTGGTTGAATTTCATTAGAATTAATTTAGATAAAATCTTGAGAGATAATTCAGATAAGAATTTATTTCGAATCAAAAAATGATGGTGAATTAATAAACTTCAAAAAAAAATTTTCGACATTCATGCATTAAAAATTAGATTTTCAATAATTTATCACTTTTCTTTTGAATATAATATTAAGAAATAAATTTTTAGACGGTTCTAGAAATTTGACGCTATAGCGTGCAATAAATCTAATAAATCGATTTTAGTGTGGAACATTAATAAGTTATATCAGTGATTTAATGAAAAAACAAAAA